>JARQOD010001792.1:0-90047 GCA_033576555.1 Oophaga sylvatica | reverse complement strand
GCCTTCCTAGATTACCGCAAAACCCGGGTGGGGATTTGAATGCCGTATTCATCCCGGGGCGTTCAGACCCATAGATTGCGGGGACTCCCCGGGGCTTACCGCATGACACCTTTATTCGTTTAGATTAACGTGATCGGGAGCCTTACAGGACACAGTGTTTTTTCCACGGCCCTGTGACAACAGGTTCCCTTTTCAACGCTAGCAGCGCCCTAGGGGTTTTTTTCTTTGCCACTCATTTGCCCAGTGATGCCACACATCGCCATATAGCTTTGCGGCCCTCTTCTAGGGGCCGTGGAGTAACAAGTTCGCACCATTGCCACACGCATTACGGCTTTTATTTTGGCAGCTCGCGGGAAAACAGATTTGCTTCTTGCGCCTTTTTGCCACAGCGGGCTTTCGCCTCAGGGGGGAAACCCCGGGGCCGCGAACCACTTATTATTTATATTATTTTGTGCTTCCGCCAGCCTTAACACGGACTCGGGGCAACCCTGCCTCACCCCCCCCCCCAACTCCAAAAAATGTCCCCCTGCCAACCATTATCAGAGGAAAGCTCACCCCTCTCTGTACAACTTTTCAGCCAAAAAAAAAAATTTGCCCGGAATACCGTACTTTGACAAAGTGGCCCACAATATCCTTGATCAACCCTTCAAAAAGGCTTTACCTGGCCAGACTAACAACATATCTCCCACACCGCAATTTTTAAACATCTCTCCCAAACATCTCCCCTATCGGATGACTGCTCCAAGATGTTTCCGCCCCTTTTACGTGCCAAAATGAGGCCCGCCAAAAAAGTGCCGGGGGGCAAAAGACTAATCTAGAAAATAGGGTTTTGAAACCCAAAAACATTCCAAGATGAAAAACCCCCCAGTTCCCTTGATTCGCTCGGCCTTTACCTTTTGATAGCGAATTAAGAGGAACACCTCAGGATAGCATCAGGTGATTTTCTAGACAAATTTTTATACACACCACGAGGATTGAGCCAGGGGGTCCTAAATTTCCTTTTAGAATTCTGCTTTTAAACCCTTGGGCCTGGTGCCTTCTCAGATATAATTTATCAATTTGCCTCCTTAACTTCCCCCACCGTTAATTCGCTGTCAAAGGAGAAAATTCCGACATTAGTAAACAGGCACGGAGTTGCCTCCAAGAATTGATCATCTTTTCTTTTTCCAAAACTTTTCCCCGAACAATCACATAGTAAGACTACCACCTCCGGATACCCCCCCGTAATCCGCAATAACCCCGGGGTCAATGAACCCCGTGACCATTTTATTGGGCCCCCCTTTTCCCCGCAATTTTTCAAAGGGGCAGGGGGCCCCCAAGGGGCCCATAATCCCGTTCAAGAACCAGAGAGGTATACCGGCTATACTGATACTGCCTTATCTCAGATTTCAGCCGGTCAATCTTCACTTTGTCATCCCCACCCGCCGAATACAGTGACTCCAATTCTTTCCGCAGCTTTAGGTACTGGCTGTACTTATTCCTCCCTTTATTAACTGACAGTCTCTTTAAGAGGGATCTGATATCCTCCTTGACGTCCTCCCACCAGTCGGTCATGTTGTCATAGAAGTCAACCCTGTCTAGATGAAGCTGGATAAGGGAGTGGACACGACTCTGAACATAGGCATCATCCAGAAGACTGGAATTGAGCTTCCACAACCCTCTACCAATGTCCGGACGGTTAGAGGTCCTCAGACAGAAGATCAGAGTAAGGGACGACCTTCTCACTTAGGGTGCCAACAGCCTCAGTAGGACTCACAAAAGCAAAATCTATCCTACTGCTCCTGTTGGAACATGAATACGTGAATTTTGGCTGTCGACCTCCCTGTTGAAAACGTCAGTCAGTCCAGCCTGCATTATGATGTTATTTAGGACCTTACCGTCCCTGGTCACTGTCCTACCTGAAGAGCTGTCACCTGATGTCAGTATGGCATTAAAGTCCCCCGCCATCACCACTGGAAGAGAAGTGAAGAGGTAAGGCTTGACGTCATTAAACAGCTGGATCCTGTCAGTCACCGTCTGTGGCCCATAGATGTTAATAAGCCGGAGTCGCCTACCATGGATAGTGACTTCCAGTACCAGACATCTTCCCATGACCACCTCCGTAATCCTATGCACAGTCACATCATTGGTGTTAAACAGGACAGCGACCCCGGCATAAGGCTCCACAGCCAGCGACCAGAAAGATGACCGGATCGCCATTCCCTCTCAGCCTCTCTCATAAGCCCCAGAGATGTCAGTCGTGTCTCCTGCAGGAAGATGACATCTGTGTCCAGATATGTGAGATGTTCATACACCGCTTGTCTCGTCCTCCTCGCCTTAATACTATTGACATTACTGGAGGTCAGTGTTAATGAGAACCCCGCCATCACAACACAATATAAGAAGGAGCAGAGAAACAGCCATCATCATGAGTCAGAGATGTTCTGTCCACCACTGTGTCCATGTCAGACTCTACCTGAGGGTCTACAGATAAGGGCTTCCGCTTTGGCGGGGGATGGTCCTCTATGTCCCTGTCACACTCAGCATCAATTTTCCTCATCTCTTTCTCACAATCGTCATCGTTGACTCAGATAAAACTCCATACTTGTTGCACACGACCATCACACCTGCAGGATTTGAGCCTTTTTACTTGCACTTTGACCGGTGTCATATTTTGCCTCAGGTTTACGGGAGGACGTGTTCTTTTTCTTCCTTTTATTATGATTAACGCTCCAGTCATCAGATACAGACAGTGATGCTGAAGGGGGCTACCTGAGGCTGCTGGGCCTGAGGGACGACCTCCATGTTCCCCTCTGCATCCTCCTGCTCTGGTGTTACATGAGTGGACTCCTGATGGGCATCTGAGATGGTCAGCATCTCTCCTGACATTGAATCCTCCTCCCCATGTGCCCCTATCACCACATCCTCATTCTCCTGAGCCTCTGCCCCTGCCATCACATCCTCATCAGGAAGACTCTGCAGATGTTGTGCCAGGCATCTGGACAGTCCCTGTGAGCGTGGCCCATCTGACCACAGAGGTTGCACCTGACGTCCCGCAGTCTGCAGCAACATGGCCGATTGCCCCACACAGACTGCACTTCACCACAGTACAGACGTTAGCCAGATGACCTTTGCCACCACATTTGAAGCACTTTCTGGGCTGCCCGGATAATAACATCTTCCCTTCTCCCTCCCAATGAAGAAGGAGTTGGGTAAGTGGGCAGTGATGTTATTATACTGCTGCAGTTTCACTACAGCTTTCCACCCCATTGTCCAGATACCGTCCTCATCTCTGACCTTGGTGAGTCCAGAGACAAGGTCACAGTGTCTCCGGAGCCACACCTCCATGTCCTGTGGGGGAACGCCTCATTCCAGAAGGTGACATTTACTGTGACTGTGTCCGGTCTGGAGATAGGAACCATCATAAACTTATTCCAGCCCTCAGCATCCCTGAACTTGGGGTAACTGGCCCAGAATCTGTCCAGGTCAGACGAGAGCTTGAAGCTGACCTCATAGCCCTGCCTGTCCTGAAGATTAGACACCACCAGTATCTGATTAACCTCAAACCCCATCTGGCCGCATAGCAGCTCCCTCACCACATACCTGCATTGTGGCAGATCCTCCTTGGCACCTAAGTATTTAAACCGCACCACATTAATGCGTTTGAATGTCTGGCCGGTATACCTGGCGCTGGAAGTGAAGGATGGGGCGCCGCGGCTCCAGTCATTCCTGGGGGGCACCTGACGGGTCACACTGGGTTGACTGACAGGGAGAGGACCTGCAGCAGGGGGGCTGTCACACCTTGTGGACTAGATGGTAAAGGGGGATAGTCCACACATATCATGCACATTATCATTAGCAGCATCATTATCATCAGACAGTGTCATGTCAATTGCAGAATGTGAAACCCCTCCAACCCCCGACCCCATGGGCACAGCATCACCAGCCACAGTCTGTGCTCCAGCCTCATCAGCACAAACAGTCCCCCATATACTGTCCTGCTCCTGTGTGGGGCATTCTGGGACCTGTGGTGCCTCTGCTGGAGTCTGAAGTGTATGTTCTTGTTCACACTCAGCTGCCTCAGCCTCATCAGCACAAACAGTCTCACATATACTGTCCTGTTCCTGTGTGGGGCACTCTGGGACCTGTGGTGCCTCTGCTGGAGTCTGAAGTGTATGCTCCTGTTCACACTTCGCTGCTTGCTGCTGCGGTTGTTTTCCCTCCTGGAAGCAGAAGCGGGCAGCCTGTAACACTGGCCGTGTCCGCTGCTGGGGGTCCCGTCCTGAACATCAGGGGTCCTGGTCTCTACAGCACAGCCCTGCTTATAGGAGGTGAACCTCTCCCGGTTCCTGTAGGTCTCTGCCAGGGGCCCCATGCCCTCCATCACAGACTCAATGTCCTGCACAACACTAGCCAGCTGTACACCCAGTGTGTTCAGTCTCAGGTCTTACGCATCATTACAGGCAGGATTAGTGGTCTTTAGGGTATAGATGAAGTCTACTTCCATTTGCAGCGCTTTTTTCTGCTGCTGTAACTCACCCAGTTTTCTGACCAGTCCCGGTATCTCATCCGCTAGCTGCAGCTCGGGTGCACGCGCCGGCTCCACAGCTTTAGTCTTCACCACGGGTACAGGGCTTCTGAACACAGTCCTGTGCGGTTCCACCACAGATGGTTTTGTGGCTCCTTGGCTGGACACAGGCTCCGCAGCAGGTTTATCGCTGCCACCTGACTGCGACCGTGTGCGTCCTGACCGCGCCATACTGCCATGCTGCTGTAAGTTCTCCTGGATGGTTTGTCTTTCCAAAGACTCCGTCTCTGCCTGGGAGCAGGAGAGGTGATCTGCACAGCTGGGCTGATCTCACCTGTGCACCCGGCAGGAGCTGCTTGCTGACTGGGGAGTTACCTGACTTCACATTGTGCTGTAACCCTTCACTGACCGACACTTTTCCTTCTTGCTTCTTTGCTGGACTTGGAGAAGGTTTTCCTCCCAAAACTTTACTGACGGCTTTTTCCTCCTTCACAGAACTGCTGCAGCTTTGGCTCGCTGCATTCACTGGTCTGACAGTGGCTCTGGGATTAACATTCCCATTAGGAGAGGCCTGGGAGGCTTGTCCCAGTGTAGGCCGGGAAGCCTGGGCCTTGCCTGGGGAGCTTCCCCGCCCAGGTGGCCCCTCCCTGGGCTTGTTCCAGACATGAGGAGATCCACAAAACACAACCTCACAGCTAGGAGGCAGTATTATAGTAGTTATATTCTTGTACATAGGGGCAGTATTATAGTAGTTATATTCTTGTACATAGGAGCAGTATTATAGTAGTTATATTCTTGTACATAAGGGCATTATTATAGTAGTTATATTCCTGTACATAGGGCAGAATTATAGTAGTTATATTCTTGTACATAGGGGCATTATTATAGTAGTTTTATACCTGTACATAGGGGCAGTATTATAGTAGTTATATTCTTGTACATCGGAGCAGTATTATAATAGTTATATTCTTGTACATAGGGCAGTATTATAGTAGTTATATTCTTGTACATAGAGCAGTATTATAGTAGTTATATTCTTTTAAATAGGAGCAGTATTATAGTAGTTATATTCCTATACATAGGAGCAGTATTATAGTAGTTATATTCCTGTACATAGGGGCAGTATTATAGTAGTTATATTCTTGTACATAGGAGCAGTATTATAGTAGTTTATTCTTGTACATAGTGACAGTATTATAGTAGTTATATTATTGTACATAGGGGCAGTATTATAGTAGTTATATTCTTGTACATAGTAGCAGTATTATGGTAGTTATATTCTTGTACATAGAGGGCAGTATTATAGTAGTTATATTCTTGTATATAGGAGCAGTATAATAGTAGTTATATTCTTGTACATAGTGGCAGTATTATAGTAGTTATATTCTTGTACATAGGAGCAGTATTATGGTAGTTATATTCTTGTACATAGAGGCAGTATTATAGTAGTTATATTCTTGTACATAGGGGCAGTATTATAGTAGTTATATTCTTGTACATAGGAGCAGTATTATAGTAGTTATGTTCTTGTACATAGTGACAGTATTATAGTAGTTATATTCTTGTACATAGGGGCAGTATTATAGTAGTTATATTTGTGATGAACGGGCACACAGTCCGCCACACGGTAGCCCGGGGGTCACGGCTTGTGATCCCACCGCTGCCACCACATGTGATGGAACGTGCACACACACGACGGCTGCTGCCGTCCGACCCAGTAAACTGCAGGGATTTATAACTATCCCACTTCCACTTAGGAACTTGCAGCTCTCTGGCGCCCCCCTTACCCTCAGGTCAGTCAGGGAACTGCACCTAGGATAATTGGTCGCCAGACGGGTCACTTGGATGTGTGCTGGCTATTGGGCACGCTGCAGTGAGGGAATTATAATTACTCCTGGCTGCAGCCAGGCAGTACCCTTATAAACCCCGCTGCGTCACTGCCAGCGTCACCCAATAGATTAACACTTTACACCCCTTTCTTTTAGCTGCCACCAGCTACGGGTTTGACTTAATACACAATTTATCAAGAGGGTCCGTAGCAACCCCAAAACAGTAGCGTAGTACTTCAGGCACGTGCAGATTCGTTTATAGAGCAGGAGAAACAAACTAATAAATTTATAGGTTTATTCCTTAAAAACAGGCAATGCTTATATAATATAAAAAGATGTAACAAACTGAGACAATATAGTTATGTACAGATGCAGTTATAAAATAAAATGGGATTAAGAATGAAAGATAACTCACACGGTTGTTAGATCATTACAGGCAAGCCAGGCTGGGGGAAGGAGCCACACGTCATAGTTCATTGGTAGATCTCTTACTCAGCAGAAAGAACTCTGGTAAGGAACTTCACTGTAAGACTTATGCATGTCAGCTTCTGACCTCACAAAAAGGGCTGGTCCTCTAGCCACCTCCCCTGGCTACAAGCTATGGTTTGAGCTCTGCAATATCATAAGGTTCATAACTCGGCGGGGAACTCTAGCAGAATAACGGCAGACCTATCAATGATCTTGCTTTGAAATAATGGTTCAAATGAACCCAAACTTGGGTGACATAGCTCATGGGGCACCCGAGAATTCCATTTCTCGGGCTCTGTTGGAGTTACGGGTTCACCGGTACCACGGGAACGATGCCCGTCGGCGCAGGTTCAACACAGTGACGTTCGTGTTTCTAGCGAATGCTCCCACCGTGTTATTAACCAAAAAAGAATGAATACTCCAACATGGCTGCTATAGGAAGAAAGCACGTGTTCGGACAATGCAGGACCCCTGCGGTGAAGCGGGAAAACTTCCAGCACTGGCAGCTCACATTACACTGCCTGAGTGCAGGCTGACAGGGGGGGGGAAGGGGTTTGTAGTTCTAGCAACAGCACAAGACATGAAGCTTGCAATATCATCACAATATTCTTGTACATAGGAGCAGTATTATAGTAGTTATGTTCTTGTACATAGTGACAGTATTATGGTAGTTATATTTTTGTACATAGAGGCAGTATTATAGTAGTTATATTCTTGCACATAGGGGCAGTATTATAGTAGTTATATTCTTGTACATGGGAGCAGTATTATAGTAGTTATGTTCTTGTACATAGTGACAATATTATAGTAGTTATATTCTTGTACATAGGGGCAGTATTATAGTAGTTATATTCTTGTACATAGGAGCAGTATTATAGTAGTTATGTTCTTGTACATAGTGACAGTATTATAGTAGTTATATTCTTGTACATAGGGGCAGTATTATAGTAGTTATATTCTTGTACATAGGAGCAGTATTATGGTAGTTATATTCTTGTAATATAGGAGCAGTATAATAGTAGTTATATTCTTGTACATAGGGCAGTATATAGTAGTTATATTCTTGTACATAGAGGCAGTATTATAGTAGTTATATTCTTGTACTTAGTGGCAGTATTATAGTAGTTATATTCTTGTACATAGGAGCATATTATGGTAGTTATATCTTGTACATAGAGGCAGTATTATAGTAGTTATATTCTTGTACATAGGAGCAGTATTATAGTAGTTATATTCTTGTACATAGGGCAGTATTATAGTAGTTATATTCTTGTACATGGAGCAGTATCATTGTAGCTATATTCTTGTACATAGTGGCAGTATTATAGTAGTTATATTCTTGTACATAGAAGCAGTAATATAGTAGTTATATTCTTGTACATAGGGAGCAGTATTATAGTAGTTATATTCTTGTACATAGGGCAGTATTATAGTAGTTATATTCTTGTACATGGAGCAGTATCATAGTAGTCATATTCTTGTACATAGTGGCAGTATTATAGTAGTTATATTCTTGTACATAGGTGCAGTATTATAGTAGTTATATTCTTGTACATAGGGCAGTATTATAGTTAGTCATATATTCTTGTACATAGGAGCAGTATTATGAGTAGTTATATTCTTGTACATAGGGGCAGTATTATAGTAGTTATATTCTTGTACATGGAGCAGTATCATAGTAGTCATATTCTTGTACATAGTGGCAGTATTATAGTAGTTATATTCTTGTACATGGAGCAGTATCATAGTAGTCATATTCTTGCACATAGGAGCAGTATTATAGTAGTTATATTCTTGTACATAGGGGGCAGTATTATAGTAGTTATATTCCTGTACATAGGGGCAGTATTATAGTAGTTATATTCTTGTACATAGTGGCAGTATTATAGTAGTTATATTCTTGTACATAGGGGCAATTTTTATTGTAAAAACCAAACAAATACAAATATACTGACATTCCTCCAGTAATACAAAAATAAATTGACTTGGATTGTACATTCATTACATATCCGGATTATACATATAAAATTATCTTAAAGAGTCCATACACCTGGTTGGAAAAAAAAAAAAAAAAAAAAAAACATCATATTTCAACCCAGTGACACATCCTTCCATAACTTAACATTTCCTAATTTTCCTAATGATTTTATCTATCTGGGCTCGGACATTGTGTGGTTGACAGCGTCACAGATCTGAGTCGGAGTTATTCTGGTCACCGCCGGTCTCCATTTCAGACTCTACCCGAGAGCCCTCAGGTAATGGCTTCCGCTTGGGCGGAGGACAGTCCTCTACATCCCTATCAAACTCTGCGTCAATTCTTCTAAGGTCATCCTCAAAATCACCGTCAGACTCAGACAGAACACCAAACCTATTAGATAAGTCCATTACACCTGCAGAACTCTGGACCTTCTTCCTGGCTCCTTGGCCAGTGTCATACTCCTTCTCAGGTTTACGGGAGGTCTTGTCCTTTTTCTTCCTTTTAGTCTGAGACACAGATGGTAGTACTGAAGTAATGCTTCCCTGTGACTGCTGCCCCTGAGAGACAACCTCCATACTCCCCTGTGCACCCTCTGAACCCTGCTGCTCTGGTGTCACCTGAGTAGACCCCTGGTGGGCCTCCGGTCTGGCCAGTATTTCCCCTGACAGTAAAGCTGCCTCCTCCAGAATCTCTGCCCCTGCCACCAAATCCTCATCAGGATAGTCCTTACAGATATTGTGCCAGGCGTCAGGACAGTCCCTGTGAGGGTGACCGATCTTCCCACAGAGGTTGCACCTGATGTTCTGGCAGTCTGCAGCCACATGGCCGACCTCCCCACACAGGTTGCACTTCACCACAGTACACGTATTCGCCAGGTGACCCGCCTTGCCACATTTGAAGCACTTACGAGGCTGCCCAGGATAGAAACACACACCCCTCTCCCTCCCAATAAAGAAGGAGTTGGGTAAGTGGGCAGTGATATTATCGCACTGGCGCAGTTTCACCAAAACCCTCCACCCTCCCGTCCAGATACCATCATTGTCTCTGCTTTTGGTGAGGTCAGAGACCAGGTCACAATGCCTCCGGAGCCACACCACAATGTCCTGCGGGGGAACAGACTCATTCCAGAAGATGAGATTTACCGTAACGGTATCTGGCTTAGAGATAGGAATAAAGCTGAACTTACTCCAGCCCTCAGTGTCTCTAAACTTGGGGAAATTAGACCAGAACCTGTCCAGGTCACTCATGAGCTTAAAGCTGACGTCATAGCCCTGCCTGTCTGGAAGATTAATCACCGCCAAGATGCTGACTGGCGCAAACCCCATCTGGCGACACAAGAGCTCCCTGACCACAAACCTTCTATCTGGCAGATCCTCCTTGGCACCTCTGTGCCGGAAACGCACAACGTTTTCTCCGTTTAAACGCCTGGCCGGTATAATTGGCACCAGAGGTGAAGGACGGAGCGCCACGACTCCAGGCATTACTGGGGGGGACCTGCGGGGTCACACTAGGCTGACTGACGGGGTGAGGGTCTGCAGCAGGGGGGGCTTCTACACCTTGTGTGCTCGGAATTAAAGGGGGGAAATCACAGACATCATCATGCACATTGTTATCATCAACATCAATGTCACTATCAGACTGCGCAGCGTCCACCAAAGATACTGTGCTCCCCCAAACCCCCGACCCCTCAGATACAGCGCGGTTATCCCCAGCATCAGAGCCCTGCTGGGCACCATCAGGAACTACCGGCACATGTCCACTGCCCAACTGTGGTGCTTGGCATTCTGAGACTTGTAGTCCCTCTGCTGAAAAATGTCCATGCTGCTGCTTGGAATCTGCTGCAGGCAGCTGTGCTGGGCATTCTGCGACTTGTTGTACCTCTACTGGAATGTGCCCTTCATGCTGCTGCTTTGGATCTGCTGCAGGCAGTTTTGCTGGGCATTTTGAGACTTGTGGTACGTCTGCTGGGGTCTGTACTACAGGCTGCTGCTGGTGCGGCATTTGCCCCTTTTGGAAGCAGAAACTTGCAGGCTGCAGCACTGGCCGCACCTGCTTCTGGGGTCCACCTGGGACAATGTCTGACCTGGAACCTGCAGAGTTCTGCTTCTGTGAATTAAACAGTTCCTGGTTCCTATAAGTCTCTGCCAGGGGCCCCATCCTCTCTAGGACGCAGTCCATGTCCCTCACCACTTTTGCCAGCAATACACCCAGTGTGTTCAGAGTCTCATCATAAAAATCATGACTCCCGGGATTAATAGCCTTTAGCTTATAGCAAGTGTCTATCTGCATCTGTAGTGAGTCTTTCTGCTGCTGTAACTCACCGAACTTCTTGACCAGTCCTGGGATCTCCTCTGCGAGCTGAAGCTCAGGTGCACGTGGCGTCTCCTCCTGGGATCCTGCATTCAGCGATGTCCCCGGCTGCTTGATTCCAGACGTCTCCTTAATTTTCACCTCCGCTGGTTTCATGGCTCCAGGCTCCACAGCACTTTTACTGCTGCCACCTGACTGCGACCGTGTGCGTCCTGACCGCGCCATACTGCCATGCTGCTGTAAGTTCTCCTGGATGGTTTGTCTTTCCAAAGACGTCCGTCTCTGCCTGGGAGCAGGAGAGGTGATCTGCACAGCTGGGGCTGATCTCACCTGTGCACCCGGCAGGAGCTGCTTGCTGACTGGGGAGTTACCTGACTTCATATTGTGCTGTAACCCATCACTGACCGACACTTTTCCTTCTTGCTTCTTTGCTGGACTTGGAGAAGGTTTTCCTCCCAAAACTTTACTGACGGCTTTTTCCTCCTTCACAGAACTGCTGCAGCTTTGGCTCGCTGCATTCACTGGTCTGACAGTGGCTCTGGGATTAACATTCCCATTAGGAGAGGCCTGGGAGGCTTGTCCCAGTGTAGGCCGGGAAGCCTGGGCCTTGCCTGGGGAGCTTCCCCGTCCAGGGTGGCCCCTCCCTGGGCTTGCTCCAGACATGAGGAGATCCACAAAACACAACCTCACAGCTAGGAGGCAGTATTATAGTAGTTATATTCTTGTACATAGGGGCAGTATTATAGTAGTTATATTCTTGTACATAGGAGCAGTATTATAGTAGTTATATTCTTGTACATAGGGGCATTATTATAGTAGTTATATTCCTGTACATAGGAGCAGTATTATAGTAGTTATATTCTTGTACATAGGGGCAGTATTATAGTAGTCATATTCTTGTACATAGGGGCAGTATTATAGTAGTTATATTCTTGTACATAAGGAGCAGCTACTTTTCTAATTGCTGACCAATGATGTCCCTGCTGGGAGACAAGTCTGGAGATGCTGCAGCCATGGTAGCACATTTATGAACCATGGTAACATGCAGTCTGGCATTTTCATGATGAAAACAAGCTCCTGGGTCACTTTGTAGAAATGCGTATCACACTGGTTCCACCACCAAGTCGAGTATCAATGTAACTTCTAGCGGTTAGCGACCTGAAATGAAGATGAGGAGTCCAGATTCCATAATCTATGCCCTCCACCCCATAATCTCAGATTAGGACTAGTCTGATGTTTCCTCTTCTTGGTGGTGTAATGTTCCCCACAGTGTCCCACAGTCAAGCACTTTGTCATCATGTGAACTTCGTCCTCTGCACTGATTTCTTCCCTCCATAACCATCTAGCCTTGACCACGATTTCAAGGCTCCTTCATCAGGACTCACTCCTCACATTCTGCCACTTGGAGAAGGGCACACCTGCCAGCCCTGGTCTCTGTTGCCTATGGCGCCTGTAAGACATCGCATATGATGCCAGGCGTTTGGTAATGCTCATTTTCTGTAAGACAAGTAAACGGGTTCAGTTGGCATATTGTGGATAATCTGCACAAGAAGCAGCACCTGAATGTGTCCCCACAATGTGGTCCTAGCTGCCAAATGAGGTCTTTTTGTAGGGAATACGGCGACACCTTGATTTCCATTACCTAAATATAGAACAGGATCAATATGTACTACGTAAACTTTGTTATTTCTTCCCAGGTCCCACTGTTGCATCCTGCAGACCTCATTCTCGCCGTCACCCTCCAGATTAATGTTAATTGACTTCATTAGGAGTGTCGGCATCCATGCGGTAATACAGGGCTGGTTGAGTTTCTACACCTGTTTGCTTTCACAAGGTCATCGTTTTCTAAGGGTGAAATGAAGATCAATGTAAAATAAAGAAAAAATCAGAGAAGCTGAGAGGAGTTGTGCGCAGAATGCACAATCAGCGCTGCAGATAATCACTCCCGATAAGAGGCCTATTAGCATGAAATGTTGGCGCTGTGTCCTCTGTTTTTGTCCTGCATAAATAACAAAATTCATCTCTGCCTCTTCTACACTTTCCTTCTGCTTCTTGATTTCTATAAGGATGCACATTAATAACACATGATAAATGTATTCTCTGTGACCAGGAATACATTGCATGCTCGATACCGTTGCTATAACCTTTGCCGACAACGGACCCAATCAATTATTCCACCTCAGTCGGATAAAAATCACCAAACTTACGAAATTCTGCTGAAAATATCTGCAAATATATCTCTTTCATATATCATGTGTGCCACTTCATGGCTGGGTATATATCAGACAGAGATGGTAAGCATCAAATATTGGAAGATGGCCTTCAAAGAGGTTGTCCCAAGGACAAGCCCAATCAAACAGTAGCTACGAGAGTGATCAGGTCCTGAACCCAATCCGCCTGGTAAACTGAGAAGGAAACCAAGAGCCTTCAGGCATTTTACTTGTAGTGGCCAACAGAAGGCTTGTGATTGACACAGATGTACAGAAGAAGCATCAACTAACATGCCTTGGTTCTCTAGTCTATTTGCCCAGCACCAGAGGATATTGCCTCCTCCCGTGGACCAACATGAAATTATTCAATATATGACATTAAAAAAACTTGCTAACTTTAAAAAACTGGCATCCAGGAAATCAGGACACCATGGCTTGGTCTAATGGAGGTTCTGATGGAGCTTCCTGGTGTTACCCACTAGAAACCTTCTAGAAGCTCTCTGTTCCTGAAGATTTCGGCAGCACATGGATTTGCAAACTCTTCCGAGAGTCCGGCAGGTCTACGCTTTCTTCAGAAGCCTCTCAGATGTTTTGAGAGTTAGCAAGTTTGTGTAAACTAATGGTTACATAGGGGTGTTGATATGTCATTATTAGTGTATTAGTTGAGGATCCCACCTCGGGGATTCAAATATCTGGATAATAATGATCCTCTGACCTCGTTATCACTATTCAATAATTCAGATCAGTCGCTCTCCATATTACGGCCTATAGGAGTTATATAAAAATGGCTTTAGAAGATGGAAACAGAACCTATCAAGCCTTCCTGACATATCTTGTGGATTAAGACTTTAATTTTCATAGAAAGATATCCGTTTAATCACCATATTACTTGAAAGGGAGAATACAAACCCCGGAGCTTAAATGCTGCCTTTATGGAGACATTTTTTGAGTTCTGCTCTTCCACAATCAGGATCACTAGTTTTCCACAAAGTCATTCTCATATGGATAATACGAACACAATGCCTGGACATCTGGAGGTTTTATTGAAGCTGACATAGATCATTCAAAGATCCTACATTAATCCAGCTGAATAAAACCATTGGAGGTTCATGAATTGTGGTCTGAGAAGATCTCTTACTGTCCAGGACACCACTCTTCCCTTCCTGACAATGGGGGCTTCCCTTCTCCTTGCTCTCCTCAAGAATTCTAAGTTTTCTGCTCTTCGTTGCTACTGTCCTTAAGATACATCTGGTGTTACCTATAGATCACATGCTCGCTGACTCTTGACCTCTTAAAAAGTCAAACATCTTCTTCTCAACCAATGTCCTGCCCATTCTGGATTTATAAAGGGCCCATTACCTGATCAATTAGGTCCTTAAGTTTCTCTTCTCCAAACTTCCTTTTCCTATTAGGCCTCTTTCACACATCCGTTTTGCGCCTAACGGCGCCCCCGGCATTTTGCCGCAGCGCCGCATCCGGCATCCAGTATGAAAACCGGTTGCGCCGCATCCGGTTTTTCACCGGATCCGGTTCACGGATGCGTTCAAAAACCGGATCCGTCTCATCCGGTGTATCCGGTTTGGCATCCGTTGACGCCGTAATGCGCCGGATCCGGTTTTTAAAAACGCCCATCTTTGGGGTTCCAAACATGATTGGCTACTGTAATCCTATATATACACTGCTCCTACATCCTATCTTTGACAGGTTGTAGAGGAGCAAGTGCAGGTTGGAGAGAAGAGCAAGTAGCAAGTGATTGGCGAACATGGATGTGATTATCGGCAATATCTTCAGGAATCTTGTTGATTTTACTGCGGAGATGAATCGATTGAGGTTTATCGTTCTGGAGAAGGAGCAAAAGTTTGAGGAGCAGCGCATCAGGCTTCAGCGCCTGCGAAGACGACGCCGTATGTGGATCCACCCCATCACGGCACAGAGACTAACCCGTGGTGTCTATTCCACACTGAACATGGAGCTTCGACAAAATCCAGAGAAGTTTTTTGCCTATCTGCGGATGAACAAAGAAAACTTTGATAATTTGCTGGAGCGTGTTGGAGATCAAATTAAAAAATCAGACACCTACTGTCGGTTCTCAATATCTCCGGCGGAGCGTCTCATGGTGACTATAAGGTAAGCTATATGTATTGGATCTGTTTTCTTCAGCACACTTGTAATTTTATCATTCATTTAACATCACAGGACAACTAGGAAACCATATCAGTATCCAAAATTTAGTTATAAAACAGTCTTTGTCATAGATGTGATTATTTTTGGTATCTCCAATAGTCGTAGCTGAGTTCTGGTATGTAATGCTGTGTTTCTGAAATAATTAGTATTTTCTATTTTGTTTTCAGATTTCTGGCAACTGGCGAAACTCTGTCATCGCTCCATTTTCAGTATCGGCTGGGAATCTCCACACTATCCGGCATAATAAAGTACACTTGTCGTGCTCTGTGGGATAGTTTGGTTGGAGAATTTATTCCAGAGCCAACAACAGAGCGGTGGCTTCAAATAGCGGACCGGTTTCTACTCATCTGCCAGTTCCCCAATTGCCTGGGGGCCGTTGATGGAAAGCACATCCGCATTCAAAAGCCTAAAGGAACCGGATCAGAATTCTTTAACTATAAAAAATATTTCTCTATCGTCCTGATGGCTATTGCAGATGCGCACTACAAGTTTATCGCGGTGGACATTGGGTCTTATGGATGGTCAAATGACTCTCAAGTCTTTAAACTATCTGCCATGGGCCGTAAACTGTATGGAAACAGTTTTCATTCCCCCCCCCCTAGGCCACTGCCTCAAACCTCAGGCCCACCGATGCCATTCGTTTGTGTAGGTGATGAGGCATTCCAGCTGTCCGAACACCTATTGAAGCCGTATGCCAGCAGAGGATTGACACATACAAAGCGGATATTTAACTACCGCCTCACAAGAGCCAGGCGGATGGTGGAGTGTGCCTTTGGCATTATGACAGCAAAATGGCGTGTCCTTTTGACTGCAATTAACTTGAAGACCGAGACTGTTGATGATGTTGTTAAAGCGTGCGTGGTCCTACATAATTTTGTCCTAACCAAGGAACCAATTTCTCTGGAGGACCACAATCAAGAAACAACTTTGCACGACTACAGCAACAATACCACTCGCAGTACAGTCGCGGTTTCAAGAATGAGGGACCGGTTTGCCCAATACTTTGTGTCACCAGAAGGTAGTGTTGACTGGCAGGATGACAGAGTGTGATAAATGTATTTGTTCTTTTAAAAATTTCTGTACCCACAATAAACCTTTAATAGTTTACTTGTCTACCTTATTGTGTGTTTTCTACTGTAACCTTTTTGCCATTGTTGTGTCCATGGCTGTTTGACAAAAGTATTTCACCTTTTCTCACAAAAAGTGTACATTATAGGCCGTGGTTCCCCAACTGCAGTCCTCAAGGTCCACCAACAGGTCATGTTTTCAGGATTTCCTTTGTATTGCTCAGGTGATAATTGCCTCACCTGAGCAATACAAAGGAAATCCTGAAAACCTGATATGTTTTTGGTGGGCCTTGAGGACTGCAGTTGGGGAACCCTGTTGTAGGGTATAACCTAACAAAGTACACAATTTTGGGAAAAAGATAATATACTTGACATACTACACAACCCGGGACAGAACTTTGGCAAAAAGGTTACATTTATAAACCTTTTAGCCAAAGTTAGCTGTACCTGTATACCAAATTTTAAACTTAACATCCTATAAATAAAAGACAGACAACAATGTTAAACCAATGAACAATTTATTTAAAAATAAAAATTTAATATAATTTTTAGCAAAGTATGCCTTTTGGCACAATTTTTAATGTTTAAATAACCTTTTTGTTTTCATAAACTTTATTGTTTTTGTAAAAAATTTTTTTTTTTCTTTTTTTTATTTCAATTTTTTTTTAAAAAAAAAAAAATATCAAATCAATATTTACATACAATAGAGGTCAGTGTAGTGTGGGGTGGAAATACTGCTGGAGGGGCTGCGGGACACTTCGACCGTCAGAGTGTGGAGGGACGACCGGGATGGTGGTGGTGAAGGAACAGGAAGAGGTGAAGGGGTGGAAAGAGAAAAAGAATGGGAAGACAAGGCAGAACAGGTGGGTGGTGGTGGTGGAGTGGAGGGTTGGGCAGGAGGAGCAGATGACATGGAAGACAATTGGAAGGGGGAAGGAGATTGGTACGAGGTAGAAGTGTGGTACGTGGGAGGTGGCTGGTAGTGGGTAGGTTGCTGGTACTGGGGAGGTGACTGCAGTTGGGGAGGTGGTTGGTACTGGGGAGGTTGTTGGAATTGGGGAGGTTGATGGACCTGGGGAGGTGGGTGGTATTGAATAGGAGGGGGAGGAGGGATGGCAGGTGGAGGGGGGGGATGGACGGCGGCTGTAGGGGGGGGAGGTGGAGGAACGACTGGGGTGGATTGAGGATGGAGAGAACCTGCACTAGAGCAGTGTGGCACGTGTGCATCACATACATCTGCTGGTCATAAGATAGCGGATCTATGCGCTCCGCAACTGACCTAAAAAACTGTGGTTCGGGATCCTCTTACCTCTGAACGCACAGTTTCCAGAAGTGTCTTCACCTCACCAACTAGGGAGGTTATCTGATGAATGCCTGCGGCAACTTGTTCAGATAGCACCTTAAGGCAGTTCTGGAAAGATGCGTTCATGTGTAAGAACTCGGGCGCATAGTTCTTTTCCTGACCCCTCTGACGCTGCCGCCCAGTACCCGCAGCTGTACTAGAGGTGGCAGGGTCAGAAGGGTGGGGTAAAGGGAAGGCTATATCCTGACCAGCAGATTCATGTAATGCAGCCGGCCACGATGCTCCAGCGCTGGTGGAGGGGACTGCGGGATCTAATGTGTGGGAAGGTGCAGATGTGGAGGGTTGGTCGAAGTGTCCCTCAGTGTCGGTCTTGTGAGGGATCGCTCTAGAAGGCGCCAACTCTGCGGGCGCCCGAGTGCTGCTCACCGTGCTGTGGAAGAAACAAAAACATCAAATTAATATACAGATGTGGAATGGCCCTGGCTGCAAAAAAAAAAAAAGAGGTTAACATTTGATGTAAATATTTACCTTCTGGTGACCATTGTTTCACGCAGGAACGCCAGAGCTTGTGCATATTTGTATTTGCTCTGGCGTCCTGAAGATCCACTCGGGGCCCGCATCTCTTTATTAAACTCCTTCTTAAAGCGATCCCTCACAGACCGCCACTGCTTCATAATTCTCTCCCCTGAAATGAGAAAGCACACATTGGTTACTATACAACATCAGGGTTTCCCAAACTTCAGTCCTCGTGTCCCCCAGAGTTCATGTTTTCATTATTTCCATAGTGTTTCACAAAAGGAAATCATGAAAACATGAAGCGTGGGTGACACGAGGACAGAAGTTTTGTAAACAAAGCTTTACAGCAACATGAGCTATACTTACGGAATTTAGTCTGGGACCTAGGATCGAGGTCCTCCCAGCGTTGCACCATTCCCGCTGCCACTTCCTCCCAGAGCCGTCGTGTTACAATTTGATCCGAATGCCGGCGGTCCCCCATGTTCCACAGCGGCTCCCTTTCTCGGACCAGGTCGATCATCAACTCGACATCTAATCCCTCCTCCGTGTCCGAGTCGGGAGCACGCTGTGAAGCCTGTGAAATTAACAAAGGAAAAAAAAGAAAATGATCAGACACATTGTTTTAAAATTTCAAAATTATACATGTTAAAATGGACAAATTACTGCACCAAAAATTTAGAGATAACCCGTTTTGTAAACATTAAAAATTATAGAAAATGCTACCAAAAATGTTAGATAGCTCAAAAATTTTAGTTTAAAAAAATTACATTTTCAGAAAAAAAAAACCCCAAAAAAAATTAACGTGTAAAAAATAAAATAAACAAACAAAAAAAAACTTACACGTTGAGAACCACCGGCAGTCTCACGACGACTCTGGGAGGCGCTGGGAGAAACCCTCTGGCTCCCAGATCCGAGAGACTAAAAATGAAAATAAAAATTAGGATATTGCCATGTGTTGGCCGCTGTGTATGTAATAAATGGTTTTCTATGTGTTGTGTGTAGTGTGATGTTGTGTTTCTGCGATTGATGCAGGATACTTACGAATTGTGAGCCCACTCCGGGTACCTCTCCACCCAGTCCTTCTTCCTCTGGGAGCTCCTCGTCATCTTGCGATTCCTGTTATTAAAAAAAGACAATCAAGACATATAGCCCACAGATGGTTTGTGGATAGAA
The DNA here is from genome assembly GCA_033576555.1 of Oophaga sylvatica. Classification (NCBI taxonomy): domain Eukaryota; kingdom Metazoa; phylum Chordata; class Amphibia; order Anura; family Dendrobatidae; genus Oophaga; species Oophaga sylvatica. The sequence goes on along the minus strand of JARQOD010001792.1, from coordinate 70,502 downwards.
AAAAACAAAAGATATTTTTACCACCAATTCCTGACGATGGCTAGGAGGGCTCCCAGAAGAAGATGTGTCCTGTTCTGGCTGTGGCTGGGAGGGAGGAGATGGCGATGCGGCTTGTGCTGCGGCCGCCGCTGCTGCTTCCGCCGCCGCCTCTTCCGCCAAGGCCGCCATTGCGGCAGCTGCAGCAGCTGTTTGACAGTCTCTGCTGTGGAAGAAAGAAATAAAAAGGGACAGTGAATATATTTCTATATTTCTTGTCCCTGGCTGAAAGAGAAAAACATGAAATTTTTTAGTGAAATGGGGGATGTAATATTTACTTTCTGCTGGCTTCCCTCCTTGCCCGCCTCTCCTCCTCTCGTCTCTCTCCAGCCGCCGCCTCTGCCTCTTGTTGACGTCTTCTGCTGTTAAGTAAAAAGGGACTGTAAATTTACTATTCCTTGTCCATGGCTGAAAGAAAAACAAACATGTAATTTAGAGCAAAATGGGGGATGTAATAGTTACTTTCTGCTTGCTATCCTCCTAGCTTGGAGGTCCTCTCCTCCCCTCTGCTCCACTTGGGCTTCAGCCGCCGCCGCCGCCTCTCGTTGAAGTCTTCTGCTGTTGAATAAGGACACAAAAAGGGACAGTGAATATATGTGTATTCCTTTGCCCTGGCTGAAAGAGAAAAACAAACATGTAATTTAGAGCAAAATGGGGGATGTAATAGTTACTTTCTGCTTGCTATCCTCCGCGCTTGGAGGTCCTCTCCTCCCCTCTGCTCTACTTCAGCCGCCGCCGCCGCAGCCTCTCGTTGACGTCTTCTGCTGTAGAGTAAGGACACAAAAAGGGACAGTGAATATATGTGGATTCCTTGTCCCTGGCTGAAAGAGAAAAACAAACATGTAATTTTTAGGGACATGGGGGATGTAATTTACTTTCTACTGGCTTGCCTCCCTGCATCCAGGATCTCCTGCGCCCTTGCATCTCCAGCATCAATTCTTCTGCTGTGGAATTAACAGACAAAAAGGAATTGTGTTTATATGTATTGTTTGTCCGTTTTAAAATATAACATTCAAACATGGACATTATTCAGCTTTATGTTTTACCAAACACAACATGCAATCATTAATTGTAGCCATAAACAGTACCAGGGGGAAACCGGATCCCTGGAAAAAAATAAATAAATACAGTACCAGGGTGAACCACCCGATCCCCAAAAAAAATTTAAAAAAATAGATCATCATTATTATACTAAAAACATGCACATTTCAGATAGTAGCATGAGTAGAAAAACCGTCACAGGCCCCAAAAAAAAAAACATTGCAAAAAAAAAAAAAAGTAGATCAACATTAGGATAGTAAACACATGCACATTTCAGATAGCAGGATGAGTAGCAAAAGTATCACAGGGCCAAGAAAATGTTTTAAAAAAATCTAAAAAAAAACCATTCTGATAAAAAAAAAATGCACATTTCACATAGCATCATGAGTAGATAATAAACCATCACAGCCCATAAAAAAAAAAATTAAAACAAAAATACACAACATCAACATTAGGATAGTAAACACATGCACATTTCACATAGCATGATGAGTAGCAAAAGCATCGCAGGGCCAAGAAAATGTAATATGGACGCGACGCCACTCCCATAGGCGTGGGTCCATATTCATGGCCTTAATGAGCGGTATTACGTCACCGCTGAGCGCTGGAGAGCTGCAGGAAGCCGGGAGAACGCAGGATTGCAGGGACGTTCAGCGATGGCATGGGGAGGGTGAGTATGATGGAGGAGGATAGGGGAGCATGGAGGAGAGGACAAGGAGCACAGAGCAGGACGGGGGAGGAGAACGGTGGACGGGGGAAGCATGGAGGAGGACAGGGGAGAACGGAGGTCGGGGAAGCATGGAGCAGGACGGAGGGGGAGAACGGTGGACGGGGGAAGCATGGAGGAGGACAATGAGCACGGAGCAGGACTGGGGGAGAGGATGGAGGGCACAGAGGAGCACGGAGCAGGACGGGGGGCACAGGAGGACGGAGAAGGAATGGGGGAGCACAGCGGAGGACGGAGCAGGAGGGGGGAGTACAGAGGAGAATGGGGGAGCACAGAGCTGGATGGGGGAGCAAGGAGCAGGACGGGGGCAGCACAGAGCTGGAGGGCAGTTTATACACCCGGCTTATACACGAGTCAATGAGTTTTCCCAGTTTTTTGTGGCAAAATTAGGGGGGTCGGCTTATACATGGGTCGGCTTATACACGAGTATATACGGTAGATAATAAACCGTCACAGGCCACCAAAAAAATATTTAAAAACAATGAAACAGTATATCAACATTATGATACTAAAAACATGCACATTTCAGATAGTAGCAGGACAAGCAACCACATCACAGGCCCAAAAAAAATGTAAAAAAAAAATTCAACATTATGATACACAAATACATCCACATTTCATATTGTCGCAGGGAGACCAAGCACATCACTGCAAAAAAACACTACCAGTAGATCCACATTATCAATTAAACACATTCACAACAGTAGCAGGGGATACACAATAAGTTACCAAACATACGTATTTTAAACACTACCAGCGGGGACCCACCCCATCAGCGGAAATTTAATTTCGTACAGTACCAGGGGAACCAATCACCATCACAGAAAAGACATTAATTTTAAAATGTACAAGGGTGCCAAAAAAAACCAGTAGCTCACACAGCATTGGTGACATATGCATTGTAAATTTTGGATTGGGGGGGGGGTCATATTTACCATCTGTTTTCCTGGCGCTCCATGGTGCGGATCCTGGCTGCGAGTCTCAGGTGGCTGAGTCGGTGGCTGCGTCGGTGGCTGCGAGTCTCCGGTGGCTGCGAGTCTCTTGGTGGTTGTGGCTCTGGGTCTTGTTCATGTGGATGTGTCTGATGTTCCACAAAATGCTTTTTTTTATATGTTTGCTGAGGGGTGGTATCTCAATTAAAAAACTGGATGCGGCTACCAGATCCGGCTCTTGCCGGATGCGGCGCATTGCGGCGTTCATAGACTTTTCAAGCTTCCAGCTTTTTCGCCGCAGACAAAAAACGTGACATGCAACGATTTTTCCAGACGCCGGACGGCGACCAGACACCACATCCGGCACAAACCGGACGCGCCGCAGGGACATGTGGCGCCATGCGGCACTAATGTTACTCAATGGAAAAAAAAACGCATCCGGCATTACATTACGCCGGATGCGGTTGCACAAAAAAATGCCGGAGGGTGCCGTCAGGCGCAAAACGGATGTGTGAAAGAGGCCTTAGTGACAACCTGTCCAGTTTCTTGACTACAATTTTCAGTCTGCCGCCAGCCCTGACCACCTACTCGTTACTCATATTGAAAGAACAAGGCCAGCCCTGACCATTTACCTATTAAAGTATGAACTCTACCCAAAACTGGTGTCATCTGTCTGTCTCCACATTGTCTATTCGACGAGCCAAAACATGGTTACCGTATAGGACAAAATAAAGAAAGTAAGACCTTGAGGATCGTCTCAGAGACATCGAAGATATCTCTTTAAGATGCAACCCTGGACAAACAGGAGAGCTGAAAAGTTTGGCTGAGAGATACGACAATTCTGCTGTGTCTGTCAAGCAGGAGCGCGGTGGAAAGATAAGTAAGAATTAGTGCATGTAGCACTTGGATGGGCTAATTAAATTGTCAGATAGGAAACTGGAAAGTAATCAATCTCGAGTAGAACTCGATGCAACGCTAAACGCTTGGCTAGATGTTATATTTTCTTATGATGTATCTACAAGTCGGAGTCTAGTGGTCCTTGGCTTGTTTTCGAGAATTCTCATCTGGGTTTAGTCTCAGTATCTTCAGTTTATACTGTCAGTTGTATAAAAGGTTGTGGCAATAAGTGACTGTTAGAGGGCATTTGAGTATTTGTCTCCAGGGTTGTAGATAGGGGGTCTTATTGGTCATGATGAGCCCTCCGGGAGCAGAGCTACAGAGGAGAACGGGTCCTATATCCCAAGCAAAAGTGGCAAACAGGTCATGTGGCCTACAGTGGCACTGCTAAAGGCATTGGAACAGTTTAGGGTTCACCATAGGAGGCCCACCAAAACAGGGAATATGGAGCTAAAAAAAAGTGGAGATCTCAGCAGATGACAATGTGGTTACTGAATAAAATTCACTACACAATGACCAAGAATGACGGTGATCGAACAGTGGGAGATAGCGGCTCACAAGTCTGTATACGTGATTGCAGAACAGATGTGTATAAATATGTCCATGTGTATACAGGGAGGCCGAAGCAGAAAAGGGATGGGCAGCGACAGACACAGGTGACACAATGATTGGCAGCTGACACACAGGGGAAAGTTTTAGTGTGGAAAAAATGCTGCAATATAAATGCTTTCATAAATAGAAGTGATAATTGTTTATTTTTATCAATTAAGAAAATGCAAACAGAATGAAAAAAAGAGAAATGTAAATACCCTCAGTATCTGGAAACTGCCCGTCACCTCCATCATCAGTATCTGATGACCGCCTGTCGCCTCCATCATCAGTATCTGGTGACCGCCCGTCACCTCCATCATCAGTATCTGGTGACCGCCCATCACCTCCATCATCAGTATCTGGTGACTGCCTGTCACCTCCATCATCAGTATCTGGTGACCTCTCGTCACCTCCATCATCAGTATCAGGTGACCAACCATCACCTCCATCATCAGTATCTGGTGACCGCCTGTTGCCTCCATCATCAGTATCTGGTCATCGCCCGTCACTTCCATCATCAGAATCTGGTGACCGTCCGTCACCTCCATCACTTCTTCTCGGTCACTTGTACACAGGTTATGGAGGATCTCAGCAAGAGGTTGTGCCAGCCATCTTGGAGACCTGACCCCAGATCTCCTGTATATGAGGCTTGTGCGGATCCTTCATGTGACCCCAGACTGACGGGATGATGTGAGATCAGGGCTCTGTGGGGCTGGATCATCACCCCCAGGACTCCTCATTCTTAATGACATTGGCTGGATGTTGGGGGTCCTTGTCCGGCTGCAGAATAAATTAGAAGCCAATCAGACGCGTCCTGATGGTAATAATTAATAGATTGGTAACTGCCTGGATTTCTCAGCATTGAAGACACCATTAATATTGACCAAATCCCAAATCTATTCCTGATGTGCAACCCCAAACTTGCAGGACCCTCCACCGTGCATCACTGGTTGTGATGATTGTGCCACTCTCCGTCCCTATAGTGAACAAACTGCTTTCTGTTACATCCAAATGTTCAAAATGTTGACTCTTTTCTTAAGTAAAGTTATTATTTTCTGACCAGACATCTCAGAACAGTAGATGTGAGGAGCTGGTTCCATTGGTTGCTGCCAGTTCTGAGATGATGGCACTGCTGGACAGCTTTTGATTTTGAAGGGAAGTAATAATGATATGTTGTTCATCTGCTCGTTAGTTTCCTTGGCTGACCTGTGCATTTTCACTTGTCACACTTTACATTCTTACACTCTTCAAAAAAACCTGAATGTCACATCTTGAGACACCAGTTTCCTTTGAGATCTTTGCCTGGGAAACACCTTGATGATGCAGTATAACTACCTTGTGTCTTGTTACTGTGCTCAGTTTTGCCATGGTGTATGACGTAAAATAAAACTGTCTTCCACAACCTTTGTAGCAGTATGGCTGTTCCTTACTCACTTTTAAACCTTGCACACAGCTGTTTCTGTTTCAGTTAATTTATTGTTAAAAAAGATGAAATAGTAAATTAATTACAAAAAAAAGTTAGTGCTTCAAACTACATATGAAAATGATGATCATTGTCACCTGTTTGGTATAATTGGTTACTGATACACTTGACTAGAATCCTACAAAATCCTTGACTTTGTCCAAAGCATACCTAGAAGTATTGATGAAGGCAAAGGGCAAAAATCCTTAGGGGTAAAACAATTTCTGTTTTGCCCTGTAAGGCAGAGTGAAATCCATTATATCGAACCTTGTATTGGTGCAATCCTCTAGGTAAAACAAAGTAATTTGGTAAAATAATCGTTATGGCAAATTCTATCTGTTAGCCAAACAGAGAAAGAAACATGCCGCATATACAGAGATCACCATAAAAATATAAGAATGCTTTATTGGTACAGCAGATAGCCAGAAAACATTAAAAATATGTAAAAAGTCATAGAATGTCGTTTCACGTAGCGAACAACAAATCAAGATGTTGAAAAAGATCAATAAAGGAAATGCAGATTTTATCCTAAACAAAATAGGAGTAACGCCATCAAGTAAGGAATCATTACTTTATTGAACTGATATTGGATAAAATTGAAAAAACAAAAAATAAAACTAATTAAAAATGGAGGACATCAGGCAGAAGTAGAACGCACACGGAATAAATCTAAATACAAGTATTGCTGATATTAAATCCAGAGTATAAATAAGAATAAATATGCCATGTTATTAGCCAACAAATCAATGAAACAAATCAATATATTAGTTGAATAATGGAGGGTTCAAGTAAATACGGACCCAGATATCCCTCACTTTGGCAAAAAAAAAAATAGTGCAGAGGGAATTCTATAAAATCAAATTAACAGAGCGCATGCATATGTGAATAGTCATATAAAGATAACATTACAGCAACAGGTCTAGTGGATATGCATAGCAGACAGAGACAATAAAGCAATATATAGGATGTAAATGGCACTCAAGAACAAACCACATGCAAAACGCGCATCAGGGGTGGTTTATAACCCCTCACAGGTTGTATTTATTAGGTACGTTTATATTCTTGTAAATAGGGGCAGTATTATAGTAGTTATATTCCTGTACATAGGGGCAGTATTATAATAGTTATATTCTTGTACATAGGGGCAGTATTATAGTAGTTATATTCTTGTACATAGGGGCAGTATTATAGTAGTTATATTCTTGTACATAGGAGCAGTATTATAGTAGTTATATTCTTGTACATAGGGGCAGTATTATAGTAGTTATATTCTTGTACATAGGAGCAGTATTATAGTAGTTATATTCTTGTACATAGGGGCAGTATTATAGTAGTTATATTCCTGTACATAGGAGCAGTATTATAGTAGTTATATTCTTGTACATAGGGCAGTATTATAGTAGTTATATTCTTGTACATAGGGGCAGTATTAGGCTGTGGTTCCACGGTCCGGAACCACAGCGCTTTGGACGGAGCGGAAATTCCGCTCCGTCTAAGCCCCGCCCCCTTTCTGACGCGCGCTCTTTCCGGAGGTGTTCAGGACACCTCCGGAACACCTCCGGAAAGAACGCAGGGCTACATAGCCCTGTGTTAAATTCTGTTGCGGCGACGCACCGTCGCCGCAACACGCGAGGACATGCTCCGGTCTGAAAAGACGCGCCGCATGTCCGTTTACGCAGGTATGCCACCTGCGTATTGTTACGCATAGTGGAGACGGGATTTCTTGAAATCCCCTCCACTATGCTGTAACATCTGGACGCTGCGTGTTTGGCGCTGCGCCAGCGCACAGCGCCAAACACGCAGCATTTACTGATCGTGGAAACTCACCCTTATAGTAGTTATATTCCTGTACATAGGGGCAGTATTATAGTAGTTATATTCCTGTACATAGGGGCAGTATTATAGTAGTTATATTCTTGTACATAGGGGCAGTATTATAGTAGTTATATTCTTGTACATAGGGCAGTATTATAGTAGTTATATTCTTGTACATAGGAGTAGTATTATAGCAGTTATATTCTTGTACATAGGGGCAGTATTATAGTAGTTATATTCTTGTACATAGGGGCAGTATTATAGTAGTTATATTCTTGTACATAGGGGCAGTATTATAGTAGTTATATTCCTGTACATAGGGGCAGTATTATAGTAGTTATATTCTTGTACATAGGGGCAGTATTATAGTAGTTATATTCTTGTACATAGGGGCAGTATTATAGTAGTTATATTCTTGCACATAGGGGGCAGTATTATAGTAGTTATATTCTTGTACATGGGGCAGTATTATAGTAGTTATATTCTTGTACGTAGAGGCAGTATTATAGTAGTTATATTCCTGTACATAGGGGCATGATTATAGTAGTTATATTCTTGTACATAGGAGCAGTATTATAGTAGTATACTCTTGTACATAGGGGCAGTATTATAGTTATATTCTTGCACATAGGGGGCAGTATTATAGTAGTTATATTCTTGTACATAGGGCAGTATTATAGTAGTTATATTCTTGCACATAGGGGGCAGTATTATAGTAGTTATATTCTTGTACATGGGGCAGTATTATAGTAGTTATATTCTTGTACGTAGGGGCAGTATTATAGTAGTTATATTCCTGTACATAGGGGCATGATTATAGTAGTTATATTCTTGTACATAGGAGAAGTATTATAGTAGTTATACTCTTGTACATAGGGCAGTATTATAGTAGTTATATTCTTGTACATAGGGGCAATTTTTATTGTAAAAACCAAACAAATACAAATATAACGACATTCCTCCAGTAATACAAAAACTAAATTCACTTGGATTGTACATTCATTACATATCCGGATTATACATATAAAATTAACTTAAAGAGTCCATACATCTGGTTGAAAAAAAAAAAAACATCATATTTAAACCCAGTGACACATCCTTCCATAACTTAACATTTCCTAATTTTCCTAATGGTTTTATCTATCTGGGCTCGAACATTATGTGGTTGACGGCGTCACAGATCTGAGTCGGATTTATTCTGGTCACCACCGGTCTCCATTTCTGACTCTACCCGAGAGCTCTCAGGTAATGGCTTCCGCTTTGGCGGAGGACAGTCCTCTACGTCCCTATCAAACTCTGCATCAATTCTTCTAAGGTCATCCTCAAAATCCCCGTCAGACTCAGACAGAACGTCAAACCTATTAGATAAGTCCATTACACCTGCAGAACTCTGGACCTTCTTCCTGGCTCCTTGGCCAGTGTCATACTCCTTCTCAGGTTTACGGGAGGTCTTGTCCATCTTCTTCCTTTTAGACTGATTTTTGCTATTTCCTTCAGACACAGATGGTAGTACTGAAGTATTGCCTTCCTGTGACTGCTGCCCCTGAGGGACAACCTCCATACTTCCCTGTGCACCCTCTGTACCCTGCTGCTCTGGTGTCACCTGAGTAGACCCCTGGTGGACCTCCGGTCTGGCCAGTAATTCCCCTGACAGTAAAGCTGCCTCCTCCAGAATCTCTGCCCCTGCCACCAAATCCTCATCAGGATAGTCCTTACAGATATTGTGCCAGGCGTCAGGACAGTCCCTGTGAGGGTGACCGATCTTCCCACAGAGGTTGCACCTGATGTTCTGGCAGTCTGCAGCCACATGGCCGACCTCCCCACACAGGTTGCACTTCACCACAGTACACGTATTTGCCAGGTGACCTGCCTTGCCACATTTGAAGCACTTACGAGGCTGCCCAGGATAGAAACACACACCCCTCCCTCCCAATAAAGAAGGAGTTGGGTAAGTGGGCAGTGATATTATCGCACTGGAGCAGTTTCACCAAAACCCTCCACCCTCCCGTCCAGATACCATCATTGTCTCTGCTTTTGGTGAGGTCAGAGACCAGGTCACAATGCCTCCGGAGTCACACCACAATGTCCTGCGGGGGAACAGACTCATTCCAGAAGATAAGATTAATGGTAACAGTATCTGGCTTAGAGATAGGAATAAAGCTGAACTTACTCCAGCCCTCAGAGTCTCTAAACTTGGGGAAATTAGACCAGAACCTGTCCAGGTCACTCATGAGCTTAAAGCTGACGTCATAGCCCTGCCTGTCTGGAAGATTAATCACCGCCAAGATGCTGACTGGCGCAAACCCCATCTGGCGACACAAGAGCTCCCTGACCACAAACCTTCTATCTGGCAGATCCTCCTTGGCACCTCTGTGCCGGAAACGCACGACGTTTCTGCGTTTAAACGCCTGGCCGGTATAATTGGCACCAGAGGTGAAGGAGGGAGCGCCACGACTCCAGGCATTACTGGGGGAACCTGCGGGGTCACACTAGGCTGACTGACGGGGTGAGGGTCAGCAGCAGGGGGGGCTGCTACACCTTGTGTGCTCGGAATTAAAGGGGGGAAATCACAGACATTATCATGTACATTATCATCAACATCAATGTCACTATCAGACTGCGCAGCGTCCAGCAAAGATACTGTGCTACCCCAAACCCCCGACTCCTCAGATACAGCGCGGTTATCCCCAGCATCAGAGCCCTGCTGGGCACCATCAGGAACTACCGGCACATGTCCACTGCCCAACTGTGGTGCTTGGTATTCTGAGACTTGTAGTCCCTCTGCTGAAATATGTCCATGCTGCTGCTTGGAATCTGCTGCAGGCTGCTGTGCTGGGCATTCTGCGACTTGTTGTACCTCTATTGGAATGTGTCCTTCATGCTGCTGCTTGGAATCTGCTGCAGGCTGTTGTGCTGGCAATCTGTGACTTGTTGTACCTCTGCTGGAATCTGCACTACATGCTTCTGCTTTGGATCTGCCGCAGGCAGTTTTGCGGGGCATTTTGAGACTTGTGGTACGTCTGCTGGGGTCTGTACTACAGGCTGCTGCTGGTGCGGCATTTGACCCTTTTGGAAGCAGAAACTTGCAGGCTGCAGCACTGGCCGCACCTACTTCTGGGGTCCACCTGGGACAATGTCTGACCTGGAACCTGCAGAGTTCTGCTTGTGTGACATGAACAGTTCCTGGTTCCTATAAGTCTCCGCCAGGGGCCCCATCCTCTCTAGGACGCAGTCCATGTCCCTCACCACTTTTGCCAGCAATACACCCAGTGTGTTCAGAGCCTCGTCATAAAAATCATGACTCCTGGGATTAACAGCCTTTAGCTTATAACCACAGTCTATATGCATCTGTAGTGAGTCTTTCTGCTGCTGTAACTCACCGAACTTCTTGACCAGTCCTGGGATCTCCTCTGCGAGCTGAAGCTCAGGTGCACGTGGCGTCTCCTCCTGGGATCCTGCATTCAGCGATGTCCCCGGCTGCTTGAATCCAGACGTCTCCTTTGTTGCGACCACGCACCACAATTGTGGATACCAGGGCTATGGGGTACTCGGAGCCGAGCCCATGGAAATCTATGGGAGTTGTCACTGGTAGCGGTGGCTCGGTCCGTGGCCCTGGCGGTCGTGCAATGGGGGATATTTACAGGGGATATTTAGGATAGGTAGTTCGTGACGCCACCTGCGGTTTCTGGTAAATTGTACCAGCGCTGCTCTAAGGACTTTCACAGGGGATGTTATGGGGCAGCTTGGTAGTAAGTCTCCCACAGGTGAGACGAGTCCCTGGAAGTCTATGGTGATGATAATGCAGGGTGTAGTAAGAATTCAGCCAAACACAATGCAGCTTCTTTTCATACCTTTTACTGATGGTGGTTCAAGCAGATCCCGGGAGCTGGTCGGGGTGGAGAGTGCACATTCGGGTAACAGCTGAGCAGGTTAGAGGCCTCCTTTACTCCATATACATGTGAATCCAACTTGCCTGAAGTGAAGTTAATTCTGAATCCCCAGCTCTCTCTGTAGCTGTACTGCCCGGCCAATATTGTGGTGGAGCCTTCTATGTGGTGAGAACAGAGTCCTTCTATGCTTGGCCTAGCTAAAAGTCCTTGTTCCTCCTGACTCCGATTACGTATTGACACTTAAGGCTGCACTCTGCGACCTGTAGTCCAGATGCCTCCGGATTTCTTGTTACTATGCCTGAAACAGTAGCAACACTTCGGACCCCGGTGTCCGGCAACTTAGTGCAGGCAATCCAATACCTAAAGCACTTCTCTATCTTCTCCACTGTGCCCTTCGCCCTGCTCTCGCTCTTAGCATAAACACTTGGAGCTTCGTTGGTAAAGTCAGCTTTCTTCTAGAGCTCGCTGAGTAGCTCTCAGTATCCTCCTAGCTTCGACTTCTGCTGAGGTACTGACTAAGGGTAGCTCTGACTAGGCTAGGATGATCCACTTCACCCGTACTAGCCTCCACTTGCTTGTCAGGTGAGCTACGCTAACTCTGCGAGGATCCAGTCTTTTCTCCTCTCCTTCCAAGTCCAGACTCCACTGGCACTGATCTGCACTGTCCGAAGACAGGAAACTGACTGGACTGAGCTCTTCTCAGACAGGAAGCTTGACTCAGCTCTGCTACATGTCACCACCTCCTATACCCCTGGTGGGTGTGTCTAGAAGTGTGAGTGAAGTGCATAGATATCAAGCTTTTGCTGTTACCTTCCAGTGCACTCTCCTGGACTTTTATGTGTGCCTGAGAAGCTGGGCTACACATCCCCCCTTGGTAAAACACAGCACTCCCGGGCTGTAAAAGACAAAAAGAATTTTGTTTTGCATTAACATAAACATTTTAACTCTTCCCATCTGGGAGGTAAGGATTTCTTGAACGTTACAATATGTACAGTAAGAATACAAAAGTATCAAAACATAGAAATATCAAAATATCAAACATTCTCATATATACAAGATACTTGTGGAGGACCCGCACCAAAAACCTCCCACGTGGGTCCTGGGTGGGCTGCAGGACTTGTGACTGCAGACCTCACTCTAGGCCACACCATACGGGTTTTTCTTCAGAGGCATAGTCCACAGCCACGCAGTCCATTGGCATGGTTAAAACACATTTCAAATAATTACATTAATACTTTTTCAAACTTTATACAATTTTTCAGATGCAATAAACCCTATCTGGGTCTTGCTAACTAGTCTTGATAACGAATAGGTAGTTTACCTTTAGTGAGACGTTCTGACCTACGTGGGGTAGCATCAGGTATGGTATTCTCTAACCTTTCTGTTCTGCGTAACGGCAAACTATAATACTGTCTCAACCTTTCTATGGACCTGGCAAGCATGCTAGTGACTGGAGGAGGCGGTTCTGCTTCACCAGCTTCACCAAGGGATTCCACTTCTGTTGGCGCTGCTTCTTGCGGGTCCGCTTCTTGGAGTTCTTCTGGTTGAGGTTCCTCTGGAACTGGCTCTACTGGCACAATTGGTATGACCGGTTGTAGAGACTCCTCTTGCGGTTGATAAAACTGCAGCACAGGAATAATTACAGCATCTCCTAATCTGGGCCAATCTGCAGGTAAATCTCCCAAATCCGTGTGTATGACCGCTTCAGCACTCTCTTCTTGATGAACAACAGGTTTTCTTCACGGAGCTTTAATGGGCCAGGACACAACTTCACATGATCTCTAGACACAGTTGCCCTCGTTTTTCCTCCATCCTTGCTGATGGTACAGACCTTGCTGTTATCGAAATTGGAATTTTGCACGACGTAAGGCTCCTGTTCCCACTGATCATCCAATTTGTGTGTTCTTCTTTTCCTTTTGAGCACCATTAAAGGCTCAGCGGGAGCATTTTTGTTATAGTTCATCTCTTGCTTTTCTCTTACTTTGTTGAGACTGTCTTCTACGCAGGCTTGTACTCTCTTGTACTGTTCTTGTCGATTTTTGTCCCAATCTTCAGCGTTGTTATCAGCCTCTGGTTCTACCACACCGAGTTCTAAGTCCATTGGCAGCCTTCCCGGTCTTGCTCTCATAAGGTAGGCTGGAGTGCAGTTGGTGGAACTTACTGGGATATGGTTGTACAAGTCGACCAGGTTGGGTAACAAGTTTGGCCACCGATTTCTTTCTTCCAGTGGTACAGTTTTCAGTAAGTCGAGGACAATGTGATTCATTTTTTCACAAAGGCCGTTGGTCTGAGGGTGGTATGGTGTTGTTCTGATCTTTTTACATCCATACAATTGACAAAATTCCTGAAACAGTTCAGCTTCGAATGCAGGACCTCGATCAGTCAGCACCTGCTCCGGATATCCGTGTGGTCTGCAGAAACTTGCTTGGAAGGTTCTTGCTGCTGTCTCTGCTGTCAGATCTTTGACAGGGGCGACCACCAGAAACCGGGAATAGTGATCCACCATGGTCAGGGCATATGTGTATCCTGACCTGCTTGGGGACAACTTGACGTGATCCAATGCCACGATCTCCAAGGGACGAGTCGTCCGGATAGGCTGCAAGGGTGCCTTCTGGCTACTGTAGTCTTTTCGCCTGAGGCCACAGGGTCCACAGTTCCGGCACCACTTCTCGATGGAGCGGCGCATCCCTACCCAGTAGAACCGGCACCTCAACAGGGTCTCCCTTTCTCCAGCCAAAGTGTCCTGCTTGATCGTGGTATGCTTCCAGCACCATTTGGATGTCTGCTCTCGGGACCACTATTTGCCAAACCATCTCATGGGTCCTTGGGTCGACGTATCTCCTGCACAACTTCTCACGGTATATGAATAACCGGCTCCTCTCGTTCCACAGGAGCTTTGCTGGCATGGATGCATCTTTCTCCAAGGAGGAACCTTCCTGTTTTATCAGCTCCTTGACACGGCTGACCACGAGATCGCTGTCCTGAGTCTCCTTCCAGCTGTGATGAGGTAAAGGGTTCAACATCTCACCACACCGCTTCCTGTAGACTCGTTGCTCTTGGACCATCCCATTTCGGTGGAACGCAGGTAGCTCGATTTCTTCCAGATCGTCTGACTCTTCCTCCGTGTCAGATTCATGCGGCATTCTGGACAAGGCGTCCGCGTTAGCATTTTTATGGCCCGCTCTGTATTTGATGGTAAACTGGTAGTTTGACAACCGAGCCATCCAACGTTGCTCCATGGCTCCCAGCTTGGCTGTTTCAAGATGCGTCAGGGGGTTGTTGTCTGTAAACGCAGTGAACCGGTTGGAGGCAAGGTAATGTTTAAATCTTTCGGTAATGGCCCAGACCAGCGCCAGGAACTCCAGTTTGAAGCTGCTATAGTTTTCCGGGTTCCTCTCAGTTGGCCTGAGTTTTCTGCTGGCATATGCGATGACTTTTTCTTGGCCGTTCTGCTTCTGACTGAGGACAGCTCCTAATCCTTCGTTACTGGCATCGGTGTATAGCAGGAACGGTTGGCTGTAATCTGGGTAGGCTAAGATTTCATCGCCTGTAAGGATCTCTTTCATCTCTTTGAATGCCTCAGCTTGTTCTTTTCCCCAATTGAATGGAGGGTTTCTGCTCTTGAGAGGTTGTCCGACCAGGAGGTCCTGTAAAGGCGCCGCCTTCTTAGTGTAATCTTTCACGAACCTCCTGTAGTAACCTGTTAATCCCAGGAACTGACGCACCTCTTTTAAGTTCTTCGGCTCTGGCCATTTCTGAATAGCTGTGACCTTCTCGGGGTCCGGCGCTACTCCTTCGGAACTGACAATATGTCCCAAGTACTGTACCTTCTGTTTGAGCAGGTGGCATTTAGAGGGCTTTAGTTTCATCCCAAACTTGGACAATGACTCAAATACCTCCGCCAGGTGCTTCAGATGATCTTCATATGTCTTAGAGTACACAATTACGTCGTCCAAGTACAGCAGCACAGTTTCGAAGTTGAGATGTCCCAGACAGCTCTCCATCACCCTCTGGAATGTTCCTGGGGCACTGCTGAGACCAAACGGCATCCTATCGAACTCGCAGAGTCCCATTGGGGTGGTGAAAGCAGTTTTCTCCCGGTCCTCCTCAGCCACAGCCACTTGCCAGTACCCACTAGTAAGGTCGAGGGTAGAAAAGTAGTTAGCCGTTTTCAGAGCAGCTAAGGATTCCTCTATACGTGGTAATGGGTATGCATCTTTATGTGTTATACGATTTACTTGCCTATAGTCTACACACATTCGCATGCTACCATCCTTTTTCTTCACTAGAACCAGAGGTGCTGCCCAGGGGCTACAACTATCCCTTATCACCCCGGCTTTCTTCATGTCCTGCAGCATTTCCTTAGCTTTCTGATAATGGGCTGGAGGTATGGGCCTGTACCGCTCTTTGATGGGAGGATGACTGCCTGTAGGGATATGATGCTGTACTCCCTTAATGGTCCCAAAATCAAGTGGGTGCTTGCTAAATACTTGTGCGTACTCTTGTACCACCCGTAGTACCCCCTGTTTCTGTGGATGGAAGTGGTGTCTGTCCCTATATGAAGCTGCTGACACCAGTCCGCTACCGGGGTTGCCGGATCATTATCCTCCGCTGGCAGGCGGGAGGCTAAGGACTCGGTTGTGAGGATAGAATTATTATCTACGACATGCAATTTAGCAACTGTAGCATAACGTGGCAAATTTACTTCATCGTCCCCCCAGTTGAGAAGTCGTACTGGTACTCTCCTATTTACTACTTCCACTACCCCTCTAGCAATCATGAGTGTAGGTCTGTGTTCGGAGCGATGGGGTTCTACTACTGCTTGGTAGTTCTGTCCTCTCAGACCCATGGCTGCTCTACACCATATTAACATTTCACTCATTGGGGGTATTACAATGGGGTTCGAGTCTGTGACCCGTACATTACCGATTTCACCATCTGTAAGCTTCGCTTGCTGCTGGCACATCAGGGCCCGGATCTCCCTCTGGATCACTCCCTTCTGCTTTGGCTTGGCAACTTCAGCGAGCTGTTGGAGCAAAAACACAACTTCTCCCAGACAGTTACTGATAATGTTAGTACCTAGTATCACATTTAAGGCATTCTCCTCATTTACAGTCCTGACTACTAAAAGTCCCTGATCCTTCAGCTCCACCCTGCCCACTTTTACGTTCACATTTTTGGCTCCAATTACTTCAACAGGGAGACCATTGGTGGCGTACACTGTCAAGTCAGGGCTCGGGGGCTGGAGACTGTCCATGGACCAAAATTTTTTGTAAAGGACGTCAGGTATGATGGTCACCTGAGATCCAGTGTCCAACAGTGCAGGGATTGCAATCCCGTCCAGAATCATGGACAGGTAGGGCCGTCCACCCACGAACCTGCGGTTCCAGTCCAAGGGCCTGATGAGTCTACTCCTGGGTGTTGGCCCTCTGACCCAGGATTGGCTCGTTTAAAGGACATTGCTGAGCCATATGACCTTTTTGATTGCAGCGGTAGCAGACGATCTCCCGGCGAGGATGGTGTTGATCAGGAGTCGCTCCTGGGGGTGGCGTGGTCCTCCTCTGGTGTGGCGACGTCCTCCACTTCCTCCGGTTCATCCAAGGGACATCCTCCGGACAGTCGGCTAGTTGGATCTCCCCTCCTTCCTCTTTCCGCAGTTGCAGGGCCTCCATTACAGTGGCCAAGTTCTTAGTCAGCTGGCGCACTTCTGAGCGCAGACATTCCAACTCACTAGGGGGCGCCACCTGCATTTTAGCTTCCGCCACCTGCGGAGAAAAGGTGGGTACTGCCGGCTTAAGAGTGGCTTCACCCGGGTGATACCAATTTGCCACCTCAGGCTTTTCCAGGGGTCGCAGTCCCTTTATTGCCATGTCCTTTAGAGCATCAAAAGTGGCATCTGGATGATCCAAAGACCACCAGTTTACAGTCCTGCCTTCCTCTGGAGACCTCAGTCCCCGCACGAATTGCTCTTTTAACATTTGGCTCTCATCAATGGGACTTGTGGGGTTAGCCTGTTTGAGAGCTTGTGTGTAGCCCTGGTATGTAAGGCACACATTATCCTGGAGTCTGCACAGAAAGGTAACAGTTAAAGCTCACATCATCCATTCACACTTTAGACACACCCTCAGGGTATATAAGCTTGTGACATGCAGCAGAGACAAGTCAGTCTAGTCTGGATTCGTGGAGTAGTGGGAAGTCTTCCAGGAAGTGAAGTGAAAGACAGTCACTCAGTTGGTTCCTGTCAGCAGTTCATAAAGTGGAGGCTAGTAAGGGTGAGCCAGTTCATCTTAGCCTAGTCAGAGCTGTTCCTTAACCTGAAGACAGAGACAGCTTTGAAGAAAGGATTGACTTGTACTACCTTAGAAAGTGTGCAGTGCCTGTGTTGAGAGTGGAAAGCAGGGCGAAGGGCACAGTGGAGAGGACGGAGCAGTGCCTTAGGTAGTGAATTGCCTACACTAATTATCCGGTCACTGGGGACCGAGGAGTTGCTATTGATTCACTCATAGTAACGGGACAACCAGAGTCTTACTGGACCTTAGGTCGCAGAAAGCAGCCCTTGAAGTGTCGGTACGTAATCGGGGTCAGGAGGAACAAGGACTTTTAGCTAGGCCTAGCATAGAAGGACTCTGTTCCCACCACATGGAAGGCTCCACCACAAAACTGACCGGGCAGTACAGCTATGGAGTTATCTGGAGTATTCGGAGTTAACTTAGTTCCATGCTAGTTGGACTCATCATATTGAAGGTTAAGGAGGCCTCTAACCTGCTCTGCTGTTACCTGGACGTGCAGTCTCCTCCCCGACCAGCTCCCCGGGACCTGCCAAAACATCTGACAAGTAAAAGGTATGGAAAGACGCTGGATGGTGTGAGACTGATTCATTTATCTGCACCCGACATCATTATAACCATAGACTTTGAGGGACCAGTCCCACCTGTGGGGGACCCGTCATCTAGCTGCCACAACATCCCCTCAGAGATCTACAGCAGCGCTGGTCTTAGTGACTAGAAAACTACAGGTGGCGTCACGAACTGTTATCTACTAATCCCCTGTAAATAATAATTCCCCCCATCATACGCCTGACCGCCAGGGCCATGGACCGAGCCACGCTACCAGTGACATTCCCTATAGAAATCTACAGGCTCGGCTCCGAGTACCCCATTGCCCTGGTAACCCACAATTGTGGTGCGGGTCACAACACTCGCAGGGCCCCCTGTAGTCGGCAGGCGTAGTCCCTAATACTGTCACCCGGTCCCTGGAAGCACTGATAAAATGCCATCCGGAGATCCGTTTCTGTGTGGTCCTCGAAGATGGCCTGTAGCTTTAAGAGTATCGCAGGTACCGACTCCTGGTCTGCAATGGGCCAAGTCTCTACTTCTCTCTCAGCCGCGCCAGCTAACTGTCCTATTACCACAGCAGCTTTTTGCTTTTCAGTCATTGAGTACATATCTAAGATGCTACATATTTTCCTTTTAAATCCTGGCAGGGTGCCTGGCTCGCCGCTGTATTGAGGGAGCCACTTCGCTCCTGGCATGTATGGGAGCGCTAGGGGCATAAGCGGGACCACCGGACCAGGTGAGGGGCCCGTACCTCCATCCTGCACTACAACGCCAAGCGGTGGGTTATTGGGGCCGCTCCGTCTGCCGGTTGCTGCGACATATTGATGCCCCCTTGGTTAATCTGAGCCTACCTCTTTTGCAGGCTGCAGCGTCGCAGGCACAGCGGTGGAGACAGGACCTTCGTAGCAGGCACAGCGGTGGAGACAGGACCTTCGTCGCTGGACTGTGATGTCAGAGCGTTCACTTCCTGTTTCACAGGACCTGCCGCCGCGTCAGAGCTGGGGGCGGAGCCAGGCAACAGCGCGCTTTTACAGGTACGCCCCCCTTCTTCACCAGCGCCTTAGGGCGCGAATATTGCGGTAAAGATGGCGGTATTTGGCGCCAACACAGCACACAGTCTTTTCCACACAAACAGTCAATATAGGCACACAGGACTCACAATTGCAAGTTTTCGCATCCTGTTCGTGACGCCAAAAAGTTGTTGCGACCACGCACCACAATTGTGGATACCAGGGCTATGGGGTACTCGGAGCCGAGCCCATGGAAATCTATGGGAGTTGTCACTGGTAGCGGTGGCTCGGTCCGTGGCCCTGGCGGTCGTGCAATGGGGGATATTTACAGGGGATATTTAGGATAGGTAGTTTGTGACGCCACCTGCAGTTTCTGGTAAATTGTACCAGCGCTGCTCTAAGGACTTTCACAAGGGATGTTATGGGGCAGCTTGGTAGTAAGTCTCCCACAGGTGAGACGGGTCCCTGGAAGTCTATGGTGATGATAATGCAGGGTGTAGTAAGAATTCAGCCAAACACAATGCAGCTTCTTTTCATACCTTTTACTGATGGTGGTTCAAGCAGATCCCGGGGAGCTGGTCGGGGTGGAGAGTGCACATTCGGGTAACAGCTGAGCAGGTTAGAGGCCTCCTTTACTCCATATACATGTGAATCCAACTTGCCTGAAGCGAAGTTAATTCTGAATCCCCAGCTCTCTCTGTAGCTGTACTGCCCGGCCAATATTGTGGTGGAGCCTTCTATGTGGTGAGAACAGAGTCCTTCTATGCTTGGCCTAGCTAAAAGTCCTTGTTCCTCCTGACTCCGATTACGTATTGACACTTAAGGCTGCACTCTGCGACCTGTAGTCCAGATGCCTCCGGATTTCTGTTACTATGCCTGAAACAGTAGCAACACTTCGGACCCCGGTGTCCGGCAACTTAGTGCAGGCAATCCAATACCTAAAGCACTTCTCTATCTTCTCCACTGTGCCCTTCGCCCTGCTCTCGCTCTTAGCATAAACACTTGGAGCTTCGTTGGTAAAGTCAGCTTTCTTCTAGAGCTCGCTGAGTAGCTCTCAGTATCCTCCTAGCTTCGACTTCTGCTGAGGTACTGACTAAGGGTAGCTCTGACTAGGCTAGGATGATCCACTTCACCCGTACTAGCCTCCACTTGCTTGTCAGGTGAGCTACGCTAACTCTGCGAGGATCCAGTTTTTTCTCCTCTCCTTCCAAGTCCAGACTCCACTGGCACTGATCTGCACTGTCCGAAGACAGGAAACTGACTGGACTGAGCTCTTCTCAGACAGGAAGCTTGACTCAGCTCTGCTACATGTCACCACCTCCTATACCCCTGGTGGGTGTGTCTAGAAGTGTGAGTGAAGTGCATAGATATCAAGCTTTTGCTGTTACCTTCCAGTGCACTCTCCTGGACTTTTATGTGTGCCTGAGAAGCTGGGCTACACACCTTAATTTTCACCTCCGCTGGTTTCATGGCTCCAGGCTCCACAGCACTTTTACTGCTGCCACCTGACTGCGACCTTGTGCGTCCAGAGCTCGCCATGCTGGTCACCACATATTTCTGCTGCAAGTTTTCCTGGAGCGTCTGTCTCTCCAGTGAGGTTCTCCTCTGCCTGCTGGAAGTCAGCTGCACACCTGAAGCCGCTGATGGCCTCTCCTGAGCTGCAGGCTGCTTTCCTCCATTCAGCTTCTCACCAGGAGATTTCTTCTGGATTTCTCTTAATTGCACTTCACTCTGCTTGCCTTGGCTGGCCGACTGCTGAACTGCAACTTTCTTACATACAATGGCTTTTCCTTGTTCCGTTACTTTACTCACTTTCACAGCTTCATCTGTCTCGACCACGCACCACAATTGTGGGTTACCAGGACAATGGGGTACTCAGAGCCGAGCCCATGGAAGTCTATGGGGTTGTCACAGGTAGCGGTGGCTCGGTCTGTGGCCCTGGCGGTCAGGCGTATGTTGGGGGTATATTTACAGGGGATAGATATATATATACAGTTCGTGACGCCACCTGTAGTTCTCTGGTAATTTGTACCAGCGCTGCTGTAGAGCTCTGAGGGGATGGTGAGGCAGCTAGATGTCGGGTCCCCTACAGGTGGGACTTTTCCCTCAGGTCGATAGTTATGGTGGGGTTGTGCAGGGATGCAATTGAATAACACAGTCTCACACATCAGCGTCTTTCCATACCTTTTACTTCAAGTTGTTCAGGCAGGACCCAGGGAGGCTGATGGGGTTGATGGAGGATGAGTTTCGAGGCAACGGCTGAGCAAGTTAGGGGCCTCCTTAACTTTCCAATCAGGATGAGTCCAACCAGCATAAAGCGTAGTTCACTCCTTAAATTCCAGCTATTTCAACGCTGTACTGCCCGGTCAGTATAGTGGTCGAAGCCTTCCAATGATGGAACTAGGTTCTTTCTTTTGCTGATCAGGCTCAAAGTTCCTATTCCAACTGACCTCTGTTACGTACTGACACTCCAAGGCTGCTTGCTGCCACCTAAGGTCCAGTAAGCCTCTGGTTCTTTTATCACTATGCCTGGAGCTATAGTGACACTTCGGTCCCCAGTGACCGGTGACAATGTGCAGGACTTCTCCAATCCTAAAGCACTCTGAATTCCTTCCACTGTGCCTTTCGACTTACTCACACTCTCAATCTCAGCACTAATTCTCACTCCCTCCACCTCAGGAGACGCTTTCAGACTCCCTTGTGCTGAAAACCACACCCCTCTACACCCCTGCTGGGTGTGTCCGAAGTGTATGTGATGTCATGTAGAGCCCTTAACCGTTACCTCTCCACTCATCCTCCTGGTATTGTGTACCTTAAATACCAGGGCTACACATTCCCCCATGGTAAAAGACAGCACTCCCGGGCTGTTAAATACAAAGAGACAATTTTTGTTTATGCATAAAACATTAACATTAACTCGTCCCATCCGGGAGGTAAGGATTTCTTGAACGTTGCAAACAAAACATTAAATATAGAAAAATACAAAATATTAAATAGACATGTTCATATAATAAACGGCAAGATTCTTGTGAAGGACCCGCACCAAACCTTCAACGTGGGTCCTGGGTGGGCTGCAGGACATATGAATGCAGACCTCACTCAGTGCCACACCACACGGGTTTTATTATTCAGAGGTAGTTGTGGTGGTTTTATGTAAAACCAATATTGTGCACCGAAGCGCAACTATTTACAGGATAAGTTCTGGGCTGGCACAGTCCTCAGCCTCTGAGTCCATTATAAGACAAAGACACATATTTATATCACATCACAATAAAGTGCAAAAAACTTTTTATCTCCTTACCCAGCCGGGCATTCTATTTTTGGGCAATATATATAAACATTATATACTCATATCAACAGTGTAAACTATTTTCACTTATATAAAAACTTATATACATCTTCTCTGTTGCGGTAAACCCTGTCTGGGTCCTACCGTTCTTCACATTTCTTTGTTAACTTCGGTTACACTTTCCATCCCGGGGGCTGGAACAATGCGATGGTCCCTAGATCCCATGACTAACAAGTCGTGACCTGCTATCAGAGTCTGGGTCGCCACAGTTCTCGTACGAACCTCTAGGGGCGCAACGGGTGCTTTCGCTTTATGAGACGCTGTTTGCGTTACTGTAATGGCCACTTGCTCTCGTGATGCAGAAATAGTCGCTGTGCGCGTCGTCGTGTAAACTGCGGATTGCGATGTAGAATGGATCGCAGGTTGCGATGCAGCAGGACAAGATAATGAAGAGTATGCAGATGTTTCTTCCATTTGCGAGGAGCCTGCAGGGGGCGATGCTGGGGCACGGCCTGGTGCTGTTTGAGCTGGAGACGGGGACGCTGCAGTAGTGGTGACGTTACCTGCGTCAGGGACGGGGTCACGGACGATTGTGACATTAAGGGCATACCATCCCTTCATACCCCAGTGTCGTGTATAGGTGACAATGTCTCCATTAATTAGGTCCCTCCCGGGATGGCCTTGCGGTAGGTGGGATTCTACGTCCCTGCGACTAACAAAGACCCCTGGGTAGAGGCCCGATTCTCTGATGAAGCCCCAGCCCTTCCGGAGCTGGAACTCTGTCACACACCCCTGCCGCCGCGGTTCCCTCAGAGTACCTTTTTCTCGACGGACACTTTCCTTGTCCGCGATCAGCTCTGCATGCTGCCGCTGTCGGTTGCGCTGAGCTTCCTGTTCTTCCTCCTGCCGGCGTTGCTGTTTCTCTTCGCGACACTGCCACTCACGTTCCCACTGGGCGGTGTAGGCGACGTCATCCAGGCGCGCCATCTCATCCCAGTCGACGTCTGGTAATGACGGACAGGACCCCTCCGGTGTCCCTATCGGGGATCGATCATCTGCTGCGGCCTCCTGGCCGGGCGGGCGTTCCGGAACTGGCGGTACCTCCTCAACCTCCCTCGCTTCCACCACTTCCTCGGTAGGTTCAGGGTCGGTCCTTTCGGGGCAGCCTCCGGTTGCTCCTTAGCCTTGGGCAGCAGAAATTTTGGAAGTTCCAGACGTGAGGGGTCATCGAAGGGAGAGATCACCGCATCCCACAGCCGCCGCTGCATCAGGGTACGCCGGCGTCTCTCGATCTCCTCAAATCCAGGTTGGTGCTGGACCATCTCTTTCAGTCGTGCATTCTCCTCTTTAATTTCCAGCAATGCTTGCTGCAGGTGCAGGACCACCGATGGTTCCGGTTCCAGTGGCAGCTTGGCTGGGGAGCGGGGCCTGCCTTCCACCGCTTCCCTGCTCGGCCGCACACGTCCTGCTTCCATGATGTTCCAGAACCGTCTCTCTTCTTCTTCTCTTCGAAACGTCCGGTCTCTTCCGTGGAGGCGGGGTTTGCGTCTCCTCCTCTTCGCAGGGAAGGTGAAGAGGAGGCGGACCTCCCTTGCTGTAGGGCAGGATCGCATATTGTAATAGCACTTTGAGAGGGCAGGCATTCTCTTCGCGCCACAGGGGGGCACACGCCCACGAATCCACGCCCACCTTCTTCTCCAGCGCCTGAGGGCGCGAATTTGGCGGCAAAATGGCGGATTTTAGCGCCAAAAATAGCAAACAGTCCTTTTCCACAAAAACACCTCCACAGGCACACAGGGCTCGCGATTTTGCGAGTTTCGCATCCTGTTCGTGACGCCAAAATTTTGTGTCGACCCGCCACCACAATTGTGGGTTACCAGGACAATGGGGTACTCAGAGCCGAGCCCATGGAAGTCTATGGGGTTGTCACAGGTAGCGGTGGCTCGGTCTGTGGCCCTGGCGGTCAGGCGTATGTTGGGGGGTATATTTACAGGGGATAGATATATATATACAGTTCGTGACGCCACCTGTAGTTCTCTGGTAATTTGTACCAGCGCTGCTGTAGAGCTCTGAGGGGATGGTGAGGCAGTTAGATGTCGGGTCCCCTACAGGTGGGACTTTTCCCTCAGGTCGATAGTTATGGTGGGGTTGTGCAGGGATGCAATTGAATAACACAGTCTCACACATCAGCGTCTTTCCATACCTTTTACTTCAAGTTGTTCAGGCAGGACCCAGGGAGGCTGATGGGTTGATGGAGGATGAGTTTCGAGGCAACGGCTGAGCAAGTTAGGGGCCTCCTTAACTTTCCAATCAGGATGAGTCCAACCAGCATAAAGCGTAGTTCACTCCTTAAATTCCAGCTATTTCAACGCTGTACTGCCCGGTCAGTATAGTGGTCGAAGCCTTCCAATGATGGAACTAGGTTCTTTCTTTTGCTGATCAGGCTCAAAGTTCCTATTCCAACTGACCTCTGTTACGTACTGACACTCCAAGGCTGCTTGCTGCCACCTAAGGTCCAGTAAGCCTCTGGTTCTTTTATCACTATGCCTGGAGCTATAGTGACACTTCGGTCCCCAGTGACCGGTGACAATGTGCAGGACTTCTCCAATCCTAAAGCACTCTGAATTCCTTCCACTGTGCCCTTCGACTTACTCACACTCTCAATCTCAGCACTAATTCTCACTCCCTCCACCTCAGGAGACGCTTTCAGACTCCCTTGTGCTGAAAACCACACCCCTCTACACCCCTGCTGGGTGTGTCTGAAGTGTATGTGATGTCATGTAGAGCCCTTAACCGTTACCTCTCCACTCATCCTCCTGGTATTGTGTACCTTAAATACCAGGGCTACACACATCCTTCTTGTTGCTGCTACTTCCATTCGGAGCTTTCTTTCCATCAGAAATCACTTTAGGATTTACATCTGCATTAGAAACAGCTTGGGCGCTTCTTCCCAGTGTAGGCCTGGAAGCCTGGGCCTTGCTTGGGGAGTTTCCCCGCCCAGGGTGGCCCCTCCCTGGACTTGCTCCAGACATCATGAGAGCTACAAACACACAACCTCTCAGCTAGGAGGCAGTATTATAGTAGTTATATTCCTGTACATAGGGGCAGTATTATAGTAGTTATATTCTTGCACACAGGGGCAGTGTTATAGTAGTTGTATTCTTGTACATTGGGGCAGTATTATAGTAGTTATATTCTTGTACATAGGAGCAGTATTATAGTAGTTATATTCTTGTACATGGGGCAGTATTATAGTAGTTATATTGTTGTACACACTATAATACTGCTCCTATGTACAAGAATATAACTACTATAATACTGCTCCTATGTACAAGAATATAACTACTATAATACTGCCCCTATGTACAGGAATATAACTACTATAATACTGCTCCTATGTACAAGAAAATAACTACTATAATACTGCTCCTATGTACAAGAATATAACTACTATAATACTGTCCCTATGTGCAAGAATATAACTACTATACTACTGCTCCTATGTACAAGAATATAACTACTATAATACTGCCCCTATATACAAGAATATAACTACTATAATACTGCCCCTATGCACAAGAATGTAACTACTATAATACTGCCCCTATATACAAGAATATAACTACTATAATACTGCTCCTATGTACAAGACTATAACTACTATAATACTGCCCCTATATACAGGAATATAACTACTGTAATACTGCTCCTATGTACAAGAATATAACCACTATAATACTGTTCCTATGTACAAGAATATAACTACTATAATACTGCCCCTATGTACAAGAATATAATTACTATAATACTGCCCCTATTTACAAGAATATAACTACTATAATACTGCCCCCTATGTACAAGAATATAACTACTATAATACTGCTCCTATGTACAAGAATATAACTACTATAATACTGCTCCTATGTACAAGAATATAACTACTATAATACTGCCCCTATATACAAGAATATAACTACTATAATACTGCCCTTATGTACAAGAATATAACTACTATAATACTGCTCCTATGTACAAGAATATAACTACTATAATACTGCCCCTATATACAAGAATATAACTACTATAATAATGCCCCCTATGTACAAGAATATAACTACTATAATACTGCTCCTATGTGCAAGAATATAACTACTATAATACTGCCCCTATATACAAGAATATAACTACTATAATACTGCCCCTATGTACAAGAATATAACTACTATAATACTGCCCCTATATACAAGAATATAACTACTATAATACTTCTCCTATGTACAAGAATATATCTACTATAATACTGCCCCTATATACAAGAATATAACTAGTATAATACTGCTCCTATGTGCAAGAATATAACTACCATAATACTGCTCCTATGTACAAGACTATAACTACTATAATACTGCCCCTATATATAGGAATATAACTACTATAATACTGCTCCTATGTACAAGAATATAACTACTATAATACTGATCCTATGCACAAGAATATAACTACTATAATACTGCTCCTATGTACAAGAATATAACTACTATAATACAGCCCCTATATACAAAAATATAACTACTGTAATACTGCCCCTAGCTGAGAGGTTGTGTGTTTGTAGCTCTCCTGATGTCTGGAGCAAGCCCAGGGAGGGGCCACCCTGGGCGGGGAAGCTCCCCAGGCAAGGCCCAGGCTTCCCGGCCTACACTGGGACAAGCCTCCCAGGCCTCTCCTAATGGGAATGTTAATCCCAGAGCCACTGTCAGAGCAGTGAATGCAGCGAGCCAAAGCTGCAGCAGTTCTGTGAAGGAGGAAAAAGCCGTCGGTAAAGTTTTGGGAGGAAAACCTTCTCTAAGTCCAGCAAAGAAGCAAGAAGGAAAAGTGTCAGTCAGTGAAGGGTTACAGCACAATGTGAAGTCAGGTAACTCCCCAGTCAGCAAGCAGCTCCTGCCGGGTGCACAGGTGAGATCAGCCCCAGCTGTGCAGATCACCTCTCCTGCTCCCAGGCAGAGACGGACGTCTTTGGAAAGACAAACCATCCAGGAGAACTTACAGCAGCATGGCAGTATGGCGCGGTCAGGACGCACACAGTCGCAGTCAGGTGGCAGCAGTAAAAGTGCTGTGGAGCCTGGAGCCATGAAACCAGCGGTGGTGAAAATTAAGGAGACGTCTGGATTCAAGCAGCCGGGGACATCGCTGAATGCAGGATCCCAGGAGGAGACGCCACGTGCACCTGAGCTTCAGCTCGCAGAGGAGATCCCAGGACTGGTCAAGAAGTTCGGTGAGTTACAGCAGCAGAAAGACTCACTACAGATGCAGATAGACACTTGCTATAAGCTAAAGGCTATTAATCCCGGGAGTCATGATTTTTATGATGAGACTCTGAACACACTGGGTGTATTGCTGGCAAAAGTGGTGAGGGACATGGACTGCGTCCTAGAGAGGATGGGGCCCCTGGCGGAGACTTATAGGAACCAGGAACTGTTTAAGTCACAGAAGCAGAACTCTGCAGGTTCCAGGTCAGACATTGTCCCAGGTGGACCCCAGAAGCAGGTACGGCCAGTGCTGCAGCCTGCAAGTTTCTGCTTCCAAAAGGGGCAAATGCCTCACCATCAGCAGCCTGTAGTACAGACCCCATCAGACGTACCACAAGTCTCAAAATGCCCAGCAAAACTGCCTGCAGCAGATCCAAAGCAGAAGCATGTAGTGCAGATTCCAGCAGAGGTACAACAAGTCACAGAATGCCCAGCACAACAGCCTGCAGCACATTCCAAGCAGCAGCATGAAGGGCACATTCCAGTAGAGGTACAACAAGTCGCAGAATGCCCAGCACAGCTGCCTGCAGCAGATTCCAAGCAGCAGCATGGACATTTTTCAGCAGAGGGACTACAAGTCTCAGAATGCCAAGCACCACAGTTGGGCAGTGGACATGTGCCGGTAGTTCCTGATGGTGCCCAGCAGGGCTCTGATGCTGGGGATAACCGCGCTGTATCTGAGGGGTCGGGGGTTTGGGGGAGCACAGTATCTTTGCTGGACGCTGCGCAGTCTGATAGTGACATTGATGTTGATGATAATAATGTGCATGATGATGTCTGTGATTTCCCCCCTTTAATTCCAAGCACACAAGGTGTAGAAGCCCCCCTGCTGCAGACCCTCACCCCGTCAGTCAGCCTAGTGTGACCCCGCAGGTTCCCCCCAGTAATGCCTGGAGTCGTGGCGCTCCGTCCTTCACCTCTGGTGCCAATTATACCGGCCAGGCGTTTAAACGGAGAAACGTTGTGCGTTTCCGGCACAGGGGTGCCAAGGAGGATCTGCCAGATAGAAGGTTTGTGGTCAGGGAGCTCTTGTGTCGCCAGATGGGGTTTGCGCCAGTCAGCATCTTGGCGGTGATTAATCTTCCAGACAGGCAGGGCTATGACGTCATCTTTAAGCTCATGAGTGACCTGGACAGGTTTTGGTCTAATTTCCCCAAGTTTAGAGACACTGAGGGCTGGAGTAAGTTCAGCTTTATTCCTATCTTTAAGCCAGATACCGTTACGGTAAATCTCATCTTCTGGAATGAGTCTGTTCCCCCGCAGGACATTGTGGTGTGGCTCCGGAGGCATTGTGACCTGGTCTCTGACCTCACCAAAAGCAGAGACAATGATGGTATCTGGACGGGAGGGTGGAGGGTTTTGGTGAAACTGCGCCAGTGCGATAATATCACTGCCCACTTACCCAACTCCTTCTTTATTGGGAGGGAGAGGGGTGTGTGTTTCTATCCTAGGCAGCCTCGTAAGTGCTTCAAATGTGGCAAGGCGGGTCACCTGGCAAATACGTGTACTGTGGTGAAGTGCAACCTGTGTGGGGAGGTCGGCCATGTGGCTGCAGACTGCCAGAACATCAGGTGCAACCTCTGTGGGAAGATCGGTCACCCTCACAGGGACTGTCCTGACACCTGGCACAATATCTGTAAGGACTATCCTGATGAGGATTTGGTGGCAGGGGCAGAGATTCTGGAGGAGGCAGCTTTACTGTCAGGGGAAATACTGGCCAGACCAGAGGCCCACCAGGGGTCTACTCAGGTGACACCAGAGCAGCAGGGTTCAGAGGGTGCACAGGGGAGTATGGAGGTTGTCTCTCAGGGGCAGCAGTCACAGGGAAGCATTACTTCAGTACTACCATCTGTGTCTCAGACTAAAAGGAAGAAAAAGGACAAGACCTCCCGTAAACCTGAGAAGGAGTATGACACTGGCCAAGGAGCCAGGAAGAAGGTCCAGAGTTCTGCAGGTGTAATGGACTTATCTAATAGGTTTGGTGTTCTGTCTGAGTCTGACGGTGATTTTGAGGATGACCTTAGAAGAATTGACGCAGAGTTTGATAGGGATGTAGAGGACTGTCCTCCGCCCAAGCGGAAGCCATTACCTGAGGGCACTCGGGTAGAGTCTGAAATAGAGACCGGCGGTGACCAGAATAACTCCGACTCAGATCTGTGACGCTGTCAACCACATAATGTCCGACCCCAGATAGATAAAATCATTAGGAAAATTAGGAAATGTTAAGCTATGGAAGGATGTGTCACTGGGTTGAAATATGATGTTTTTTTTTTTTTTCCAACCAGGTGTATGGACTCTTTAAGATAATTTTATATGTATAATCCGGATATAGTAATTGAATGTATGTACATATCCAAGTGAATTTATTTTTTGTATTACTGGAGGAATGTCGTATATTTATATTGTTGGTTTTTACAATATAAAAATTGCCCTATATACAAGAATATAACTACTATGATACTGCCCCTATGTACAAGAATATAACTACTATAATACTGCTCCTATGTACAAGACTATAACTACTATAATACTGCTCCTATGTACAAGACTATAACTACTATAATACTGCCCCTATATACAAGAATATAACTACTATAATACTGCCCCTATGTACAAGAATATAACTACTATAATACTGCTCCTATGTACAAGAATATAACTACTATAATACTGCTCCTATGTACACGAATATAACTACTATAATACTGCTCCTATGTACAAGAATATAACTACTATAATACTGCCCCTATATACAAGACTATAACTACTATAATACTGCTCCTATGTACAAGACATATAACTACTATAATACTGCCCTATATACAAGAATATAACTACTATAATACTGCCCCTATGTACAAGAATATAACTACTATAATACTGCTCCTATGTACAAGAATATAACTACTATAATACTGCCCCTATGTACAAGAATATAACTACTATAATACTGCCCCTATGTACAAGAATATAACTACTATAATACTGCCCCTATGTACAAGAATATAACTACTATAATACTGCTTCTATGTACAGGAATATAACTACTATAATACTGCCCCTATGTACAAGAATATAACTACTATAATACTGCTTCTATGTACAGGAATATAACTACTATAATACTGTCCCTATGTACAAGAATATAACTACTATAATACTGTCCCTATGTACAAGAATAAACTTAGCGCCGGCGTCCTCTGCCAGGCAGGGACGCTGTTCCCCTGCGCCAGCGTCCTCTGCCAGCAGGGACGTCGCTCCCCTTACCCTCACACAGCGTCCTCCTTCCGCCTGCTGGGGCTGCGCGCTCCTTCCTTGCACTGGGCTTAGGGCGCGCGCGCGTGCACGCCCCCGCTCTTAAAGGGGCCGCGCGCATCTTTCAAAAAAGGTCCCCGGCCAATGCCGGAGGACTCCACCCTATATAAAGTACTTCCTCCTTAATGGAGGTGCCCGAGCAATGTTGTTGTTGCACTGTTTACTCTGCTTCAGCCCTCAGGGTCCGTTACCAGTTACCTGCCTGTTTCCTGCCAGTTTGCTGTCTGCTACCTGCCCGCAAGCCTGCCTGGAGGTTCGGCCGTCACATGCGGTGACCATCGGCAATTCCAGAGACTCTCGCCTGCTCACTTGGGGGCGCTCATCTGCCATCTGCCTGCAAGCCTACCTGGAGGTTCGGCCATCACCTGCGGTGTCCATCGGCTGTTCCAGAGACTCTCGCCTGCTCACTTGGGGGCGCTCATCTGTCATCTGCCTGCTAGCCTACCGGGAGGCTCCACCGTCTCAGGTCGTATATACCTGTCCATTCAGAGACTGCCCCGGCCCCTTGCCTGCCTGTTTATCCAGAGACTGCCCCGGTCACTTGCTGTGACTTCCTGCCTGTCTAACCAGAGACTGCCCCGGTCACTTGCCGTGACTACCTGCCTGTCTACCCAGAGACTGCCCCGGTCACTTGCCGTGACTACCCGCCTGTTTATCCAGAGACTGCCCCGGTCACTTGCCGTGACTACCTGCCTGTCTACCCAGAGACTGCCCCGGTCACTTGCCGTGACTACCCGCCTGTCTATCCAGAGACTGCCCCGGTCACTTGCCGTGACCTCCCACCTGTCTGTCCAGAGACTGCCCCCATCACTTGCAGTGACTTCCTGTCCGTCTCCCCGGGCGCCACCCGCTCCTTTACAAGGAAAGCCTCCTTGTATAATAAAGCTCAGAGGTTCCGCCTCCCAGACCCGTTACAATAACTACTATAATACTGCTCCTATGTACAAGAATATAACTACTATAATACTGCTTCTATGTACAGGAATATAACTACTATAATACTGTCCCTATGTACAAGAATATAACTACTATAATACTGCCCCTATATACAAGAATATAACTACTATAATACTGCTCTATGTACAAGAATATAACTACTATAATACTGCTCTATGTACAAGAATATAACTACCATAATACTGCCCCTATGTACAAGAATATAACTACTATAATACTGCCCCTATGTACAAGAATATAACTACTATAATACTGCTCCTATGTACAAGAATATAACTACTATAATACTGCTCCTATGTACAAGAATATAACTACTATAATTCTGCCCCCTATATACAAAAATATAACTACTATAATACTGCCCCTATGTACAAGAATATAACTACTATAATACTGCTCCTATGTACAAGAATATAACTACTATAATACTGCCCATATGTACAAGAATATAACTACTATAATACTGCCCCTATGTACAAGAATATAACTACTATAATACTGCCCCTATGTACAAGAATATAACTACTATAATACTGCTTCTATGTACAGGAATATAACTACTATAATACTGCCCCTATGTACAAGAATATAACTACTATAATACTGCTTCTATGTACAGGAATATAACTACTATAATACTGTCCCTATGTACAAGAATATAACTACTATAATACTGCTCTATGTACCAGAATATAACTACTATAATACTGGTTCTATGTACAGGAATATAACTACTATAATACTGTCCCTATGTACAAGAATATAACTACTATAATACTGCCTCCTAGCTGAGAGGTTGTGTGTTTGTAGCTCTCCTGATGTCTGGAGCAAGCCCAGGGAGGGGCCACCCTGGGCGGGGAAGCTCCCAGGCAAGGCCCAGGCTTCCCGGCCTACACTGGGACAAGCCTCCCAGGCCTCTCCTAATGGGAATGTTAATCCCAGAGCCACTGTCAGAGCAGTGAATGCAGCGAGCCAAAGCTGCAGCAGTTCTGTGAAGGAGGAAAAAGCCGTCAGTAAAGTTTTGGGAGGAAAACCTTCTCCAAGTCCAGCAAAGAAGCAAGAAGGAAAAGTGTCGGTCAGCGATGGGTTACAGCACAATGTGAAGTCAGGTAACTCCCCAGTCAGCAAGCAGCTCCTGCCAGGTGCACAGTTGAGATCAGCCCCAGCTGTGCAGATCACCTCTCCTGCTCCCAGGCAGAGACGGACGTCTTTGGAAAGACAAACCATCCAGGAGAACTTACAGCAGCATGGCAGTATGGCGCGGTCAGGACGCACACGGTCGCAGTCAGGTGGCAGCAGTAAAAGTGCTGTGGAGCCTGGAGCCATGAAACCAGCGGTGGTGAAAATTAAGGAGACGTCTGGGTTCAAGCAGCCGGGGACATCGCTGAATGCAGGATCCCAGGAGGAGACGCCACGTGCACCTGAGCTTCAGCTCGCAGAGGAGATCCCAGGACTGGTCAAGAAGTTCGGTGAGTTACAGCAGCAGAAAGACACACTACAGATGCAGATAGACACTTGCTATAAGCTAAAGGCTGTTAATCCCGGGAGTCATGATTTTTATGATGAGACTCTGAACACACTGGGTGTATTGCTGGCAAAAGTGGTGAGGGACATGGACTGCGTCCTAGAGAGGATGGGGCCCCTGGCGGAGACTTATAGGAACCAGGAACTGTTTAATTCACAGAAGCAGAACTCTGCAGGTTCCAGGTCAGACATTGTCCCAGGTGGACCCCAGAAGCAGGTGCTGCCAGTGCTGCAGCCTGCAAGTTTCTGCTTCCAAAAGGGGCAAATGCCGCACCAGCAGCAGCCTGTAGTACAGACCCCAGCAGACGTACCACAAGTTTCAGAATGCCCAGCACAACAGCCTGCAGCAGATTCCAAGCAGCAGCATGAAGGGCACATTCCAGTAGAGGTACAACAAGTCGCAGAATGCCCAGTACAGCCGCCTGCAGCAGATTCCAAGCAGCAGCATGGACATTTTTCAGCACAGGGACTACAAGTCTCAGAATGCCATGCACCACAGTTGGGCAGTGGACATGTGCCGGTAGTTCCTGATGGTGCCCAGCAGGGCTCTGATGCTGGGGATAACCGCGCTGTATCTGAGGGGTCGGGGGTTTGGGGGAGCACAGTATCTTTGGTGGACGCTGCGCAGTCTGATAGTGACATTGATGTTGATGATAACAATGTTCATGATGATGTCTGTGATTTCCCCCCTTTAATTCCGAGCACACAAGGTGTAGCAGCCCCCCCTGCTGCAGACCCTCACCCCGTCAGTCAGCCTAGTGTGACCCCGCAGGTTCCCCCCAGTAATGCCTGGAGTCGTGGTGCTCCGTCCTTCACCTCTGGTGCCAATTATACCGGCCAGGCGTTTAAACGGAGAAACGTTGTGCGTTTCCGGCACAGAGGTGCCAAGGAGGATCTGCCAGATAGAAGGTTTGTGGTCAGGGAGCTCTTGTGTCGCCAGATGGGGTTTGCGCCAGTCAGCATCTTGGCGGTGATTAATCTTCCAGACAGGCAGGGCTATGACGTCATCTTTAAGCTCATGAGTGACCTGGACAGGTTCTGGTCTAATTTCCCCAAGTTTAAAGACACTGAGGGCTGGAGTAAGTTCAGCTTTATTCCTATCTCTAAGCCAGATACCGTTACGGTAAATCTCATCTTCTGGAATGAGTCTGTTCCCCCGCAGGACATTGTGGTGTGGCTCCGGAGGCATTGTGACCTGGTCTCTGACCTCACCAAAAGCAGAGACAATGATGGTATCTGGACGGGAGGGTGGAGGGTTTTGGTGAAACTGCGCCAGTGCGATAATATCACTGCCCACTTACCCAACTCCTTCTTTATTGGGAGGGAGAGGGGTGTGTGTTTCTATCCTGGGCAGCCTCGTAAGTGCTTCAAATGTGGCAAGGCGGGTCACCTGGCGAATACGTGTACTGTGGTGAAGTGCAACCTGTGTGGGGAGGTCGGCCATGTGGCTGCAGACTGCCAGAACATCAGGTGCAACCTCTGTGGGAAGATCGGTCACCCTCACAGGGACTGTCCTGACGCCTGGCACAATATTTGTAAGGACTATCCTGATGAGGATTTGGTGGCAGGGGCAGAGATTCTGGAGGAGGCAGCTTTACTGTCAGGGGAATTACTGTCCAGACCGGAGGTCCACCAGGGTCTACTCAGGTGACACCAGAGCAGCAGGGTTCAGAGGGTGCACAGGGGAGTATGGAGGTTGTCTCTCAGGGGCAGCAGTCACAGGGAAGCATTACTTCAGTACTACCATCTGTGTCTCAGACTAAAAGGAAGAAAAAGGATAAGACCTCCCGTAAACCTGAGAAGGAGTATGACACTGGCCAAGGAGCCAGGAAGAAGGTCCAGAGTTCTGCAGGTGTAATGGACTTATCTAATAGGTTTGATGTTCTGTCTGAGTCTGACGGTGATTTTGAGGATGACCTTAGAAGAATTGACGCAGAGTTTGATAGGGACGTAGAGGACTGTCCTCCGCCCAAGCGGAAGCCATTACCTGAGGGCTCTCGGGTAGAGTCTGAAATGGAGACCGGCGGTGACCAGAATAACTCCGACCCAGATCTGTGACGCTGTCAACTAAATAATGTCCGACCCCAGATAGATAAAATCATTAGGAAATGTTAAGTTATGGAAGGATGTGTCACTGGGTTGAAATATGATGGTTTTTTTTTTTTTTTTTTTTTTTCAACCAGGTGTATGGACTCTTTAAGATAATTTTATATGTATAATCCGGATATGTAATGAATGTACAATCCAAGTGAATTTATTTTTGTATTACTGGAGGAATGTCAGTATATTTGTATTTGTTTGGTTTTTACAATAAAAATTGCCCCTATATACAAGAATATAACTACTATAATACTGCTCTATGTACAAGAATATAACTACTATAATACTGCTCTATGTACAAGAATATAACTACCATAATACTGCCCCTATGTACAAGAATATAACTACTATAATACTGCCCCTATGTACAAGAATATAACTACTATAATACTGCTCCTATGTACAATAATATAACTACTATAATACTGCTCCTATGTACAAGAATATAACTACTATAATTCTGCCCCCTATATACAAAAATATAACTACTATAATACTGCCCCTATGTACAAGAATATAACTACTATAATACTGCTCCTATGTACAAGAATATAACTACTATAATACTGCCCCTATGTACAGGAATATAACTACTATAATACTGCTCCTACGTACAAGAATATAACTACTATAATACTGCCCGTATGTACAATGATATAACTATTTTAATACTGCTCCTATGTACAAGAATATAACTACTATAATACTGCTCCTATGTACAAGAATATAACTACTATAATACTGCCCCTATGTACAAGAATATAACTACTATAATACTGCCCTATGTACAAGAATATAACTACTATAATACTGCCTCTATGTACAAGAATATAACTACTATAATACTGCTTCTATGTACAGGAATATAACTACTATAATACTGCCCCTATGTACAAGAATATAACTACTATAATACTGCTTCTATGTACAGGAATATAACTACTATAATACTGTCCCTATGTACAAGAATATAACTACTATAATACTGCTCTATGTACAAGAATATAACTACTATAATACTGCTCTATGTACAAGACTATAACTACTATAATTCTGCCCCCTATATACAAAAATATAACTACTATAATACTGCCCCTATGTACAAGAATATAACTACTATAATACTGCCCCTATGTACAAGAATATAACTACAAAAATACTGCCCCTATGTACAAGAATATAACTACTATAATACTGCCTCTATGTACAAGAATATAACTACTATAATACTGCTTCTATGTACAGGAATATAACTACTATAATACTGCCCCTATGTACAAGAATATAACTACTATAATACTGCTTCTATGTACAGGAATATAACTACTATAATACTGTCCCTATGTACAAGAATATAACTACTATAATACTGCCCCTATGTACAAGAATATAACTACTATAATACTGCTCTATGTACAAGAATATAACTACTATAATACTGCCCCTATGTACAAGAATATAACTACTATAATACTGCTTCTATGTACAGGAATATAACTACTATAATACTGTCCCTATGTACAAGAATATAACTACTATGATACTGCCCCTATGTACAAGAATATAACTACTATAATACTGCCCCTATGTACAAGAATATAACTACTATAATACTGTCCCTATGTACAAGAATATAACTACTATAATACTGCCCCTATGTACAAGAATATAACTACTATAATACTGCCGCTATGTACAAGAATATAACTACTATAATACTGCCCCTATGTACAAGAATATAACTACTATAATACTGCCGCTATGTACAAGAATATAACTACTATAATACTGCCCCTATGTACAAGAATATAACTACTATAATACTGCCCCCTATGTACAAGAATATAACTACTATAATACTGCCCCTATGTACAAGAATATAACTACTATAATACTGCTCTATGTACAAGAATATAACTACTATAATACTGGTTCTATGTACAGGAATATAACTACTATAATACTGTCCCTATGTACAAGAATATATAACTACTATAATACTGCCCCTATATACAAGAATATAACTACTATAATACTGCTCTATGTACAAGAATATAACTACTATAATACTGCTCTATGTACAAGAATATAACTACCATAATACTGCCCCTATGTACAAGAATATAACTACTATAATACTGCCCCTATGTACAAGAATATAACTACTATAATACTGCTCCTATGTACAATAATATAACTACTATAATACTGCTCCTATGTACAAGAATATAACTACTATAATTCTGCCCCCTATATACAAAAATATAACTACTATAATACTGCCCCTATGTACAAGAATATAACTACTATAATACTGCTCCTATGTACAAGAATATAACTACTATAATACTGCCCCTATGTACAAGAATATAACTACTATAATACTGCTCCTATGTACAAGAATATAACTACTATAATACTGCCCGTATGTACAATGATATAACTATTATAATACTGCTCCTATGTACAAGAATATAACTACTATAATACTGCTCCTATGTACAAGAATATAACTACTATAATACTGCCCCTATGTACAAGAATATAACTACTATAATACTGCCCCTATGTACAAGAATATAACTACTATAATACTGCCTCTATGTACAAGAATATAACTACTATAATACTGCTTCTATGTACAGGAATATAACTACTATAATACTGCCCCTATGTACAAGAATATAACTACTATAATACTGCTTCTATGTACAGGAATATAACTACTATAATACTGTCCCTATGTACAAGAATATATCTACTATAAATACGCTCTATGTACAAGAATATAACTACTATAATACTGCTCTATGTACAAGAATATAACTACTATAATACTGCCCCTATGTACAAGAATATAACTACTATAATACTGCCCCTATGTACAAGAATATAACTACTATAATACTGCCTCTATGTACAAGAATATAACTACTATAATACTGCTTCTATGTACAGGAATATAACTACTATAATACTGCCCCTATGTACAAGAATATAACTACTATAATACTGCTTCTATGTACAGGAATATAACTACTATAATACTGTCCCTATGTACAAGAATATAACTACTATAATACTGCCCCTATGACTCGCACCACAATTGTGGATACCAGGGCTAGGGGGTACTCGGAGCCGAGCCCATCGATTTCCATAGGAGATGTCACTGGCAGCGGTGGCTCGGTCCGTGGCCCTGGCAGTCAATGCGATGGGGGAATATTTACAGGGGATTATTAGGATAGGTAGTTCGTGACGCCACCTGTGGTTTCTGGTAATTGTACCAGCGCTGCTCTAAGGACTTTCACAGGGGATGTTATGGGGCAGCTTGGTAGTAAGTCTCCCACAGGTGAGACGGGTCCCTGGAAGTCTATGGTGATGATGATGCAGGGTGTAGTAAGAATTCAGTCACACACAAGGTAGCTCCTTTTCATACCTTTTACTGATGATGGTTCAAGCAGATCCCGGGGAGCTGGTGGGGGTGGAGAGTGCACATTCCGGTAACAGCTGAGCAGGTTAGAGGCCTCCTTAACTTCAATTGTAGGTGAGTCCAACTTGCCTGAAGCGAAGTTAACTCTGAGACTCCAGCTTTCTCTATAGCTGTACTGCCCGGCCAACGTTGTGGTGGAGCCTTCTAAGTGATGAAACTAAGTCCTTACTTTTGTCTGCGCTTGACTCAAAGTCCCTGTTCCACCTGACTCCGGTTACGTATTGACACTTAGGGCTGCTCTCTGCGACCTGTAGTCCAGATGCCTCCGGTTTTCTTGTTACTATGCCTGAAACAGTAGCAACACTTCGGACCCCGGTGTCCGGCAATTTAGTGCAGGCAATCCAATACCTAAAGCACTTCTCTATCTTCTCCACTGTGCCCTTCGCCCTGCTTTCCGCTCTTAACATAAGCACTGATGGCTTTTGTGGAATAATGTCAGCTTCATCCAGAGCTCGCTGCACAGCTCTCAGTTTCCTCCAAAGTCCACACAGGACCGAGACTGAATGGCTGCTCTGTCCTTGAGACAGAAGCTAACAGGCTGAACTCCACTGAACACTAAGCTCCACACAGACTGATCTTATCTCAGACAGATAACTATCCAGGGGATGACTCACTCCTGAGCCTCCCGGAGCTAACTGACTGTCTCCTCTCGGAAAACTATCTCTAGATCTCCCAAGCCACGTGTCACTCCCCCTTATATCTCAGATGGGTGTGTCTGAAGAGTGAGTGGCAGTGAATGCATATCAAGCTTTGCTGTTACCTTCCTGTGCACTCTCCTGGATTTTTATGTGTGCCTGCGTAGCTGGGCTACACATCCCCCCTTGGTAAAACACAGCACTCCCGGCTGTAAAAGACAAAAAGAATATTTTGTTTTGCATTAACAACAACATTTCAACTCTTCCCATCCGGGAGGTACGAATTCTTAAACGTTACAATATGTACAGTAAGAAAATACAAAAGTATCAAAATATCAAAATATCAAACGTGTTCATAAATACTAGATACTTGTGGAGGACCCGCACCAAAAACCTCCCACATGGGTCCTGGGTGGGCTGCAGGACTTCTGGCTGCAGACCTCACTCTAGGCCCACCATACGGGTTTTTCTTCAGAGGTTGTTGTATCATAGTGGCTTCTTGTAAAACCAAAATAATGCACCGAAGCGCAACTATTTACAGAGATAAGTTCTGGGCTGGCACAGTCCTCAGCCTCTCAGTCCATGCATGATTAAAGACACATATTTAAACTTCAATTGTCAAATATTCACATTATAATTTTTAACTTTCATATTCACATTATATATCTATATATATACTTCAAGTATTCACTTACTTGTTTTACCCAACCAGGGTATTCTATATGTAAAACTATGCAATCAACATATTACTTTTTAATTTCCTCAAAATTCCCTAACTCTCTTTTTACCCAGCCGGGCATTCTATTCCAAATATGTAAAACATCAGTATACAATACTAAAGTGCAAAAATGCAATTTTTCTTTCAAAACTTTTTACATTTCTTGGTTGCGGTAAACCCCTGTCTGGGTCCTACCGGTCTTCACTTGTTATTACTTTCAATTACATCTTCCACCCGGGGGCTGGAACAACGCGATGCTCTTTAGAGCGCATTACAAACAGGTCGTGACCTGCTATCAATGTCTGGGTCGCTACAGTCCTTGTGCGAACCGCTAGGGGCACGCCGGGTGCTTCCTCTTTGTGGGATGCCGATTGCGTCGCTTCAGGTGCCACAACATTTTGCAATACTAAT
This sequence comes from Oophaga sylvatica, assembly GCA_033576555.1. Classification (NCBI taxonomy): domain Eukaryota; kingdom Metazoa; phylum Chordata; class Amphibia; order Anura; family Dendrobatidae; genus Oophaga; species Oophaga sylvatica. The sequence continues at coordinate 29,520 of JARQOD010001792.1, read as the reverse complement.
TTGGTCGCAGTTTGCGGTTTAGGCGGCAGCGCTGGCTGAGACCTGGGCTGCTGTACAGATTGCGACTTGGTTTGCGTTGAGTAAGCAGGAGGCGATGCTGATTGCGACATAGATTGCGATGGGCCTGCAGGGGGCGATGCTGGAGTACGGCCTGGTGCTGTGGGCGCTCGAGACGGGGACGCTTCGGTAGTGTTGACGTTACCGGCGTCGGGGACGGGGTCACTGACGATGGACACATTGAGGGCATACCAGCCCTTTAAACCCCAGTGCCGTGTATAGCTCACTATGTCCCGTTTACTAGATCCCTTCCCGGATGACCGATGGGCAGGTGGGACTCTACGTCCCGGCGGCTCACAAATACCCCCGGATAGAGTCCCGGTTCCCGGATGAAACCCCAGCCCTTGCGGAGCTGGAATTCTACCACGCACCCCTGCCGCCGCGGTTCCCTTCGGGTACCTTTGTCGTTGCGGACCATCTCCTTGTCAGCGACCAACTGCTCATACTGCCGTTGTCGGTTCCGCTGCACCTCCCGCTCTTCCTCCTGCCGGCGTCGCTGCTCCTCTTCACGACACTGCATCTCTCTTTCCCACTGGACGGCATATGTGATGTCATCAATACGCTCCATCTCGTTCCAGTCGACTTCCGGCAACGATGGACAGGAACCCTCCGGTGTCCTTACCGGGGAGCGGTACTCTGCGGTGGCCTCCTGGCCTGACTGGCACTCCGGTCCGGGCAATACCTCCTCAGCCTCCTTCTCCTGCACCTCCGTGGAATCAGGTACGGCACTTTCGGCGGTAACCTCCGGTCGTCCCTCAGCCTTCTCCAGCAGCGATTTCAGGAATTCAGGAGACGGCCCTTGGCTTGTAGGAGAGAACATTGCGTCCCACAGCAGCCGCTGTGTTTGGGTACGCCAGCGTCTCTCCGTCTCCTTTTGATCAGCGCGACTCTGGAGCTTCTTTCTCAGCTCCTCATTCTCCCTCCGCAGCTCCACCATGGTGGGGTCGGTGTCCCTATCTGGGGACAGCTCCGGCACAGGTAGGAAATCATCCGGTCCTCGGCTCAGATCCTCCTGTCCTTCCGCCATCTCGTTCCAGGTACCACTGTGATATCCAACAGGAACATTCTGGTCCTTTCCGTGGAGGCGGGATTTGCGTCTCCTCCTCTTCGCATAGAGGATGAAGAGGAGGCGTATTTCCTTTGCAGTGGGGCTGGACCGCACATTGTAGTAGGCCTTGGAGAGGGCGGCCATAACTTTCGCGCCACAGGGGGGAAGCACGCCCACGAATGCACGCCCACCTTCTTCACCAGCGCCTCAGGGCGCCAACTTGGCGGTAAAATGGCGGTATTTGGCGCCAAATGCAGCAAACAGTCTTTTTCACCAAACAGTTCAATATAGGCACACAGGACTCACAACTGCAAGTTTCGCATCCTGTTCGTGACGCCAAAGTAATTGACTCGCACCACAATTGTGGATACCAGGGCTAGGGGGTACTCGGAGCCGAGCCCATCGATTTCCATGGGAGATGTCACTGGCAGCGGTTGGCTCGGTCCGTGGCCCTGGCAGTCAATGCGATGGGGGAATATTTACAGGGGATTATTAGGATAGGTAGTTCGTGACGCCACCTGTGGTTTCTGGTAATTGTACCAGCGCTGCTCTAAGGACTTTCACAGGGGATGTTATGGGGCAGCTTGGTAGTAAGTCTCCCACAGGTGAGACGGGTCCCTGGAAGTCTATGGTGATGATGATGCAGGGTGTAGTAAGAATTCAGTCACACACAAGGTAGCTCCTTTTCATACCTTTTACTGATGATGGTTCAAGCAGATCCCGGGGAGCTGGTTGGGGTGGAGAGTGCACATTCCGGTAACAGCTGAGCAGGATAGAGGCCTCCTTAACTTCAATTGTAGGTGAGTCCAACTTGCCTGAAGCGAAGTTAACTCTGAGACTCCAGCTTTCTCTATAGCTGTACTGCCCGGCCAACGTTGTGGTGGAGCCTTCTAAGTGATGAAACTAAGTCCTTACTTTTGTCTGCGCTTGACTCAAAGTCCCTGTTCCACCTGACTCCGGTTACGTATTGACACTTAGGGCTGCTCTCTGCGACCTGTAGTCCAGATGCCTCCGGTTTTCTTGTTACTATGCCTGAAACAGTAGCAACACTTCGGACCCCGGTGTCCGGCAATTTAGTGCAGGCAATCCAATACCTAAAGCACTTCTCTATCTTCTCCACTGTGCCCTTCGCCCTGCTTTCCGCTCTTAACATAAGCACTGATGGCTTTTGTGGAATAATGTCAGCTTCATCCAGAGCTCGCTGCACAGCTCTCAGTTTCCTCCAAAGTCCACACAGGACCGAGACTGAATGGCTGCTCTGTCCTTGAGACAGAAGCTAACAGGCTGAACTCCACTGAACACTAAGCTCCACACAGACTGATCTTATCTCAGACAGATAACTATCCAGGGGATGACTCACTCCTGAGCCTCCCGGAGCTAACTGACTGTCTCCTCTCGGAAAACTATCTCTAGATCTCCCAAGCCACGTGTCACTCCCCCTTCTATCTCAGATGGGTGTGTCTGAAGAGTGAGTGGCAGTGAATGCATATCAAGCTTTGCTGTTACCTTCCTGTGCACTCTCCTGGATTTTTATGTGTGCCTTACATAGCTGGGCCACACATCTATATACAAGAATATAACTACTATAATACTGCTCTATGTACAAGAATATAACTACTATAATACTGCTCTATGTACAAGAATATAACTACCATAATACTGCCCCTATGTACAAGAATATAACTACTATAATACTGCCTCCTAGCTGAGAGGTTGTGTGTTTGTAGCTCTCCTGATGTCTGGCGCAAGCCCAGGGAGGGGCCACCCAGGGCGGGGAAGCTCCCCAGGCAAAGCCCAGGCTTCCCGGCCTACACTGGGACAAGCCTCCCAGGCCTCTCCTAATGGGAATGTTAATCCCAGAGCCACTGTCAGAGCAGTGAATGCAGCGAGCCAAAGCTGCAGCAGTTCTGTGAAGGAGGAAAAAGCCGTCAGTAAAGTTTTGGGAGGAAAAACCTTCTCCAAGTCCAGCAAAGAAGCAAGAAGGAAAAGTGTCGGTCAGTGATGGGTTACAGCACAATGTGAAGTCAGGTAACTCCCCAGTCAGCAAGCAGCTCCTGCCAGGTGCACAGGTGAGATCAGCCCCAGCTGTGCAGATCACCTCTCCTGCTCCCAGGCAGAGACGGACGTCTTTGGAAAGACAAACCATCCAGGAGAACTTACAGCAGCATGGCAGTATGGCGCGGTCAGGACGCACACGGTCGCAGTCAGGTGGCAGCAGTAAAAGTGCTGTGGAGCCTGGAGCCATGAAACCAGCGGTGGTGAAAATTAAGGAGACGTCTGGGTTCAAGCAGCCGGGGACATCACTGAATGCAGGATCCCAGGAGGAGACGCCACGTGCACCTGAGCTTCAGCTCGCAGAGGAGATCCCAGGACTGGTCAAGAAGTTCGGTGAGTTACAGCAGCAGAAAGACTCACTACAGATGCAGATAGACACTTGCTATAAGCTAAAGGCTATTAATCCCGGGAGTCATGATTTTTATGATGAGACTCTGAACACACTGGGTGTATTGCTGGCAAAAGTGGTGAGGGACATGGACTGCGTCCTAGAGAGGATGGGGCCCCTGGCGGAGACTTATAGGAACCAGGAACTGTTTAATTCACAGAAGCAGAACTCTGCAGGTTCCAGGTCAGACATTGTCCCAGGTGGACCCCAGAAGCAGGTGCGGCCAGTGCTGCAGCCTGCAAGTTTCTGCTTCCAAAAGGGGCAAATGCCGCACCAGCAGCAGCCTGTAGTACAGACCCCAGCAGACGTACCACAAGTCTCAAAATGCCCAGCAAAACTGCCTGCAGCAGATCCAAAGCAGAAGCATGTAGTGCAGATTCCAGCACAGGTACAACAAGTCACAGAATGCCCAGCACAACAGCCTGCAGCAGATTCCAAGCAGCAGCATGAAGGGCACATTCTAGTAGAGGTACAACAAGTCGCAGAATGCCCAGTACAGCCGCCTGCAGCAGATTCCAAGCAGCAGCATGGACATGTGTAGCCCAGCTTCGCAGGCACACATAAAAGTCCAGGAGAGTGCACTGGAAGGTAACAGCAAAGCTTGATATGCATTCACTGCCACTCACTCTTCAGACACACCCATCTGAGATATAAGCGGGAGTGACACGTGGCTTGGGAGATCTAGAGATAGTTTTCCGAGAGGAGTCAGTCAGTTAGCTCCGGGAGGCTCAGGAGTGAGTCATCCCTTGTATAGTTTCCTGTCTGAGATAAGATCAGACTGTGTGGAGCTTAGTGTTCAGTGGAGTTCAGCCTGTTAGCTTCTGTCTCAAGGACAGAGCAGCCATTCAGTCTCGGTCCTGTGTGGACTTTGGAGGAAACTGAGAGCTGTGCAGCGAGCTCTGGATGAAGCTGACATTATTCCACAAAAGCCATCAGTGCTTATGTTAAGAGCGGAAAGCAGGGCGAAGGGCACAGTGGAGAAGATAGAGAAGTGCTTTAGGTATTGGATTGCCTGCACTAAATTGCCGGACACCGGGGTCCGAAGCGTTGCTTTTGTTTCAGGCATAGTAACAAGAAAACCGGAGGCATCTGGACTACAGGTCGCAGAGAGCAGCCCTAAGTGTCAATACGTAACCGGAGTCAGGTGGAACAGGGACTTTGAGTCAAGTGCACGACAAAAGTAAGGACTTAGTTTCATCACTTAGAAGGCTCCACCACAATGTTGGCCGGGCAGTACAGCTATTGAGAAAGCTGGGGATTCAGAATTAACTTCGCTTCAGGCAAGTTGGATTCACATGTATATGGAGTAAAGGAGGCCTCTAACCTGCTCAGCTGTTACCGGAATGTGCACTCTCCACCCCGACCAGCTCCCCGGGATCTGCTTGAACCATCATCAGTAAAAGGTACGAAAAGGAGCTACCTTGTGTGTGACTGAATTCTTATTACACCCTGCATCATCTCCACCATAGACTTCCAGGGACCCGTCTCACCTGTGGGAGACTTACCACCCAGCTGCCCCATAACATCCCCTGTGAAAGTCCTCATAGCAGCGCTGGTACAATTACCAGAAACCACAGGTGGCGTCACGAACTACCTATCCTAATAATCCCCTGTAAATATCCCCCATTGCACGACCGCCAGGGCCACGGACCGAGCCACCGCTACCAGTGACAACTCCCATAGATTTCCATGGGCTCGGCTCCGAGTACCCCATAGCCCTGGTATCCACAATTGTGGTGCGTGGTCGGAACAACTTTTTGGCGTCACGAACAGGATGCGAAACTTGCAATTGTGAGTCCTGTGTGCCTATTGAACTGTTTGTGCAGAAAAAGACTGTTTGCTGCATTTGGCGCCAAATACCGCCATTTTACCGCCAAGTTGGCGCCCTGAAGCGCTGGTGAAGAAGGTGGGCGTGCATTCGTGGGCGTGTACCCCCTGAGGCGCGAAAGTTATGGCCGCCCTCTCCAAGGCCTACTACAATGTGAGATCCAGCCCCTCTGCTAAAGAAATCCGCCTCCTCTTCATCCTCTATCCGAAGAGGAGGAGACGAAAATCCCGCCTCCACGGAAGAGACCAGGTTGTTCCTGATGGACACTACACTCTTGCCTGGGACGAGATGGCGGAAGGACAGGAGGATCTGAGCCGAGGACCGGATGATTTCCTACCTGTGCCGGAGCTGTCCCCAGATAGGGACACCGACCCCGCCATGGTGGAGCTGCGGAGGGAGAATGAGGAGCTGAGAAAGAAGCTCCAGAGTCGAGCTGATCAAAAGGAGACGGAGAGACGCTGGCGTACCCAAACACAGCGGCTGCTGTGGGATGCAATGTTCTCTCCTACAAGCCAAGGGCCGTCTCCTGAATTCCTGAAATCGCTGCTGGAGAAGGCTGAGGGATGACCGGAGGTTACCGCCGAAAGTGCCGTACCTGATTCCACGGAGGTGAAGGAGAAGGAGGCTGAGGAGGTATTGCCCGGACCGGAGTGCCAGTCAGGCCAGGAGGCCACCGCAGAGTACCGTTCCCCGGTAAGGACACCGGAGGGTTCCTGTCCATCGTTGCCGGAAGTCGACTGGGATGAGATGGAGCGTATTGATGACATCACGTATGCCGTCCAGTGGGAAAGAGAGATGCAGTGTCGTGAAGAGGAGCAGCGACGCCGGCAGGAGGAAGAGCGGGAGGTGCAGCGGAACCGACAGCGGCAGTATGAGCAGTTGGTCGCTGACAAGGAGATGGTCCGCAACGACAAAGGTACACGAAGGGAACCGCGGCGGCAGGGGTGCGTGGTAGAATTCCAGCTCCGCAAGGGCTGGGGTTTCATCCGGGAACCGGGACTCTATCCTGGGGTATTCGTGAGCCGCCGGGACGTAGAGTCCCACCTGCCCATCGGCCATCCGGGAAGGGACCTAGTAAACGGGGACATAGTGAGCTATACACGGCACTGGGTTTAAAGGGCTGGTATGCCCTCAATGTGTCCATCGTCAGTGACCCCGTCCCCGACGCCGGTAACGTCAACACTACCGCAGCGTCCCCGTCTCGAGCGCCCACAGCACCAGGCCGTACTCCAGCATCGCCCCCTACAGGCCCATCGCAATCTATGTCGCAATCGGCATCGCCTCCTGCTTACTCAACGCAAACCAAGTCGCAATCTGTACAGCGGCCCAGGTCTCAGCCAGCGCTGCCGCCTAAACCGCAAACTGCGACCAAATTAGTATCGCAAAATGTTGTGGCACCTGTAGCGACGCAATCGGCGTCTCACAAAGAGGAAGCACCCGGCGTGCCCCTAGCGGTTCGCACAAGGACTGTAGCGACCCAGACATTGATAGCAGGTCACGACCTGTTTGTAATGCGCTCTAAAGGAAAATGTGAAGACCGGTAGGACCCAGACAGGGGTTTACCGCATTCTAGTAACTGTAGAAAGTTTTGAAAGAAAAAAATTGCATTTTTGCACTTTAGTATTGTATACTGATGTTTTACATATTTGGAATAGAATACCCGGCTGGGTAAAGAGAGTTAAAGAATTTAGAAAGTTAAATAATGTGTTGATTGCATAGTATACCCTGGTTGGGTAACTCCAGTTGAATTATATGTGATTACTTGAAATGTATATTGTGTCTTTTGTCATAAATGGACTGAGAGGCTGAGGACTGTGCCAGCCCAGAACTTATCTCTGTAAATAGTTGCGCTTCGGTGCATTATCTTGGTTTTACACAAAACCACTACTATTAATCTACCTCTGAAGAAAAACCCGTATGGTGTGGCCTAGAGTGAGGTCTGCAGTCAGAAGTCCTGCAGCCCACCCAGGACCCACGTGGGAGGTTTTTGGTGCGGGTCCTCCACAAGTATCTAGTATTTATGAACATGTTTGATATTTTGATACTTTTGTATTTTCTTACTGTACATATTGTAACGTTCAAGAAATCCTTACCTCCCAGATGGGAAGAGTTATAATGTTGTTAATGCAAAACAAAATGTTCTTTTTGTCTTTTACAGCCCGGGAGTGCTGTGTTTTACCAAGGGGGGATGTGTAGCCCAGCTTCGCAGGCACACATAAAAGTCCAGGAGAGTGCACTGGAAGGTAACAGCAAAGCTTGGTATGCATTCACTGCCACTCACTCTTCAGACACACCCATCTGAGATATAAGCGGGAGTGACACGTGGCTTGGGAGATCTAGAGATAGTTTTCCGAGAGGAGTCAGTCAGTTAGCTCCGGGAGGCTCAGGAGTGAGTCATCCCTTGTATAGTTTCCTGTCTGAGATAAGATCAGTCTGTGTGGAGCTTAGTGTTCAGTGGAGTTCAGCCTGTTAGCTTCTGTCTCAAGGACAGAGCAGCCATTCAGTCTCGGTCCTGTGTGGACTTTGGAGGAAACTGAGAGCTGTGCAGCAAGCTCTGGATGAAGCTGACATTATTCCACAAAAGCCATCAGTGCTTATGTTAAGAGCAGAAAGCAGGGCGAAGTGCACAGTGGAGAAGATAGAGAAGTGCTTTAGGTATTGGATTGCCTGCACTAAATTGCCGGACACCGGGGTCCGAAGCGTTGCTACTGTTTCAGGCATAGTAACAAGAAAACCGGAGGCATCTGGACTACAGGTCGCAGAGAGCAGCCCTAAGTGTCAATACGTAACCGGAGTCAGGTGGAACAGGGACTTTGAGTCAAGTGCACGACAAAAGTAAGGACTTAGTTTCATCACTTAGAAGGCTCCACCACAATGTTGGCCGGGCAGTACAGCTATTGAGAAAGCTGGGGATTCAGAATTAACTTCGCTTCAGGCAAGTTGGATTCACATGTATATGGAGTAAAGGAGGCCTCTAACCTGCTCAGCTGTTACCGGAATGTGCACTCTCCACCCCGACCAGCTCCCCGGGATCTGCTTGAACCATCATCAGTAAAAGGTACGAAAAGGAGCTACCTTGTGTGTGACTGAATTCTTATTACACCCTGCATCATCTCCACCATAGACTTCCAGGGACCCGTCTCACCTGTGGGAGACTTACCACCCAGCTGCCCCATAACATCCCCTGTGAAAGTCCTCATAGCAGCGCTGGTACAATTACCAGAAACCACAGGTGGCGTCACGAACTACCTATCCTAATAATCCCCTGTAAATATCCCCCATTGCACGACCGCCAGGGCCACGGACCGAGCCACCGCTACCAGTGACAACTCCCATAGATTTCCATGGGCTCGGCTCCGAGTACCCCATAGCCCTGGTATCCACAATTGTGGTGCGTGGTCGGAACAGACATTTTTCAGCACAGGGACTACAAGTCTCAGAATGCCATGCACCACAGTTGGGCAGTGGACATGTGCCGGTAGTTCCTGATGGTGCCCAGCAGGGCTCTGATGCTGGGGATAACCGCGCTGTATCTGAGGGGTCGGGGGTTTGGGGGAGCACAGTATCTTTGCTGGACGCTGCGCAGTCTGATAGTGACATTGATGTTGATGATAACAATGTACATGACAATGTCTGTGATTTCCCCCCTTTAATTCCGAGCACACAAGGTGTAGAAGCCCCCCCTGTTGCAGACCCTCACCCCGTCAGTCAGCCTAGTGTGACCCCGCAGGTTCCCCCCAGTAATGCCTGGAGTCGTGGCGCTCCGTCCTTCACCTCTGGTGCCAATTATACCGGCCAGGCGTTTAAACGGAGAAACGTTGTGCGTTTCCGGCACAGAGGTGCCAAGGAGGATCTGCCAGATAGAAGGTTTGTGGTCAGGGAGCTCTTGTGTCGCCAGATGGGGTTTGCGCCAGTCAGCATCTTGGCGGTGATTAATCTTTCAGACAGGCAGGGCTATGACGTCAGCTTTAAGCTCATGAGTGACCAGGACAGGTTTTGGTCTAATTTCCCCAAGTTTAGAGACACTGAGGGCTGGAGTAAGTTCAGCTTTATTCCTATCTCTAAGCCAGATACCGTTACGGTAAATCTCATCTTCTGGAATGAGTCTGTTCCCCCGCAGGACATTGTGGTGTGGCTCCGGAGGCATTGTGACCTGGTCTCTGACCTCACCAAAAGCAGAGACAATGATGGTATCTGGACGGGAGGGTGGAGGGTTTTGGTGAAACTGCGCCAGTGCGATAATATCACTGCCCACTTACCCAACTCCTTCTTTATTGGGAGGGAGAGGGGTGTGTGTTTCTATCCTGGGCAGCCTCGTAAGTGCTTCAAATGTGGCAAGGCGGGTCACCTGGCGAATACGTGTACTGTGGTGAAGTGCAACCTGTGTGGGGAGGTCGGCCATGTGGCTACAGACTGCCAGAACAACAGGTGCAACCTCTGTGGGAAGATCGGTCACCCTCACAGGGACTGTCCTGACGCCTGGCACAATATCTGTAAGGACTATCCTGATGAGGATTTGGTGGCAGGGGCAGAGATTCTGGAGGAGGCAGCTTTACTGTCAGGGGAAATACTGGCCAGACCGGAGGCCCACCAGGGGTCTACTCAGGTGACACCAGAGCAGCAGGGTTCAAAGGGTGCACAGGGAAGTATGGAGGTTGTCCCTCAGGGGCAGCAGTCACAGGGAAGCATTACTTCAGTACTACCATCTGTGTCTCAGACTAAAAGGAAGAAAAAGGACAAGACCTCCCGTAAACCTGAGAAGGAGTATGACACTGACCAAGAAGCCAGGAAGAAGGTCCAGAGTTCTGCAGGTGTAATGGACTTATCTAATAGGTTTGGTGTTCTGTCTGAGTCTGACAGTGATTTTGAGGATGACCTTAGAAGAATTGACGCAGAGTTTGATAGGGACGTAGAGGACTGTCCTCCGCCCAAGCGGAAGCCATTACCTGAGGGCTCTCGGGTAGAGTCTGAAATGGAGACCGGCGGTGACCAGAATAACTCCGACTCAGATCTGTGACGCTGTCAACCACATAATGTCCGAGCCCAGATAGATAAAATCATTAGGAAATGTTTAAGTTATGGAAGGATGTGTCACTGGGTTGAAATATGATGTTTTTTTTTTTTGTTTGTTTTCCAACCAGGTGTATGGACTCTTTAAGATAATTTTATATGTATAATCCGGATATGTAATGAATGTATGTACAATCCAAGTGAATTTATTTTTGTATTACTGGAGGAATGTCAGTATATTTGTATTTGTTTGGTTTTTACAATAAAAATTGCCCCTATGTACAAGAATATAACTACTATAATACTGCTCCTATGTACAAGAATATAACTACTATAATACTGCTCCTATATACAAGAATATAACTACTATAATACTGCTCCTATATACAAGAATATAACTACTATAATACTGCTCCTATGTACAAGAATATAACTACTATAATACTGCTGATAAGTACAAGAATATAACTACTATAATTCTGCCCCCTATATACAAGAATATAACTACTATAATACTGCCCCTATGTACAAGAATATAACTACTATAATACTGCTCCTATGTACAAGACTATAACTACTATAATACTGCCCCTATGTACAAGAATATAACTACTATAATACTGCTCCTATGTACAAGAATATAACTACTATAATACTGCCCGTATGTACAATAATATAACTATTATAATACTGCTCCTATGTACAAGAATATAACTACTATAATACTGCTCCTATGTACAAGAATATAACTACTATAATACTGCCCTATGTACAAGAATATAACTACTATAATACTGGCCCTATGTACAAGAATATAACTACTATAATACTGCCCCTATGTACAAGAATATAACTACTATAATACTGCTTCTATGTACAGGAATATAACTACTATAATACTGCCCCTATGTACAAGAATATAACTACTATAATACTGCTCTATGTACAAGAATATAACTACTATAATACTGGTTCTATGTACAGGAATATAACTACTATAATACTGTCCCTATGTACAAGAATATAACTACTATAATACTGCTCCTATGTACAGGAATATAACTACTATAATACTGCCCCTATGTACAAGAATATAACTACTATAATACTGTCCCTATGTACAAGAATATAACTACTATAATACTGCCCCTATGTACAAGAATATAACTACTATAATACTGCTTCTATGTACAGGAATATAACTACTATAATACTGCCCTATGTACAAGAATATAACTACTATAATACTGCTCTATGTACAAGAATATAACTACTATAATACTGGTTCTATGTACAGGAATATAACTACTATAATACTGCCCCTATGTACAAGAATATAACTACTATAATACTGCCCCTATATACAAGAATATAACTACTATAATACTGCCCCTATGTACAAGAATATAACTACTATAATACTGTCCCTATGTACAAGAATATAACTACTATAATACTGCCCCTATATACAAGAATATAACTACTATAATACTGCCCCTATGTACAAGAATATAACTACTATAATACTGATCTATGTACAAGAATATAACTACTATAATACTGCTCTATGTACAAGAATATAACTACCATAATACTGCCCCTATGTACAAGAATATAACTACTATAATACTGCCCCTATGTACAAGAATATAACTACTATAAATACTGCTCCTATGTACAAGAATATAACTACTATAATTCTGCCCCCTATATACAAGAATATAACTACTATAATACTGCCCCTATGTACAAGAATATAACTACTATAATACTGATCTATGTACAAGAATATAACTACTATAATACTGCTCTATGTACAAGAATATAACTACCATAATACTGCCCCTATGTACAAGAATATAACTACTATAATACTGCCCCTATGTACAAGAATATAACTACTATAATACTGCTCCTATGTACAAGAATATAACTACTATAATTCTGCCCCTATATACAAGAATATAACTACTATAATACTGCCCTATGTACAAGAATATAACTACTATAATACTGCTCCTATGTACAAGAATATAACTACTATAATACTGCCCCTATGTACAAGAATATAACTACTATAATACTGTCCCTATGTACAAGAATATAACTACTATAATACTGCTCTATGTACAAGAATATAACTACTATAATACTGGTTCTATGTACAGGAATATAACTACTATAATACTGTCCCTATGTACAAGAATATAACTACTATAATACTGCCCCTATATACAAGAATATAACTACTATAATACTGCTCTATGTACAAGAATATAACTACTATAATACTGCTCTATGTAAAAGAATATAACTACCATAATACTGCCCCTATGTACAAGAATATAACTACTATAATACTGCCCCTATGTACAAGAATATAACTACTATAATACTGCTCCTATGTACAAGAATATAACTACTATAATACTGCTCCTATGTACAAGAATATAACTACTATAACTCTGCCCCCTATATACAAGAATATAACTACTATAATACTGCCCCTATGTACAAGAATATAACTACTATAATACTGCTCCTATGTACAAGAATATAACTACTATAATACTGCCTCCTAGCTGAGAGGTTGTGTGTTTGTAGCTCTCCTGATGTCTGGAGCAAGCCCAGGGAGGGGCCACCCTGGGTGGGGAAGCTCCCCAGGCAAGGCCCAGGCTTCCCGGCCTACACTGGGACAAGCCTCCCAAGCCTCTCCTAATGGTAATGTTAATCCCAGAGCCACTGTCAGAGCAGTGAATGCAGCGAGCCAAAGCTGCAGCAGTTCTGTGAAGGAGGAAAAAGCCGTCAGTAAAGTTTTGGGAGGAAAACCTTCTCCAAGTCTAGCAAAGAAGCAAGAAGGAAAAGTGTCGGTCAGTGAAGGGTTACAGCACAATGTGAAGTCAGGTAACTCCCCAGTCAGCAAGCATCTCCTGCCAGGTGCACAGGTGAGATCAGCCCCAGCTGTGCAGATCACCTCTCCTGCTCCCAGGCAGAGACGGACGTCTTTGGAAAGACAAACCATCCAGGAGAACTTACAGCAGCATGGCAGTATGGCGCGGTCAGGACGCACACGGTCGCAGTCAGGTGGCAGCAGTAAAAGTGCTGTGGAGCCTGGAGCCATGAAACCAGCGGTGGTGAAAATTAAGGAGACGTCTGGGTTCAAGCAGCCGGGGACATCGCTGAATGCAGGATCCCAGGAGGAGACGCCACGTGCACCTGAGCTTCAGCTTGCAGAGGAGATCCCAGGACTGGTCAAGAAGTTCGGTGAGTTACAGCAGCAGAAAGACTCACTACAGATGCAGATAGACACTTGCTATAAGCTAAAGGCTATTAATCCCGGGAGTCATGATTTTTATGATGAGACTCTGAACACACTGGGTGTATTGCTGGCAAAAGTGGTGAGGGACATGGACTGCGTCCTAGAGAGGATGGGGCCCCTGGCAGAGACTTATAGGAACCAGGAACTTTTTAATTCACAGAAGCAGAACTCTGCAGGTTCCAGGTCAGACATTGTCCCAGGTGGACCCCAGAAGCAGGTGCGGCCAGTGCTGCAGCCTGCAAGTTTCTGCTTCCAAAAGGGGCAAATGCCGCACCAGCAGCAGCCTGTAGTACAGACCCCAGCAGACGTACCACAAGTCTCAGAATGGCCAGCAAAACTGCCTGCAGCAGATCCAAAGCAGAAGCATGTAGTGCAGATTCCAGCAGAGGTACAACAAGTCACAGAATGCCCAGCACAACAGCCTGCAGCAGATTCCAAGCAGCAGCATGAAGGGCACATTCCAGTAGAGGTACAACAAGTCGCAGAATGCCCAGCACAGCCGCTTACAGCAGATTCCAAGCAGCAGCATGGACATTTTTCAGCAGAGGGACTACAAGTCTCAGAATGCCATGCACCACAGTTGGGCAGTGGACATGTGCCGGTAGTTCCTGATGGTGCCCAGCAGGGCTCTGATGCTGCGGATAACCGCGCTGTATCTGAGGGGTCGGGGGTTTGGGGGAGCACAGTATCTTTGGTGGACGCTGCGCAGTCTGATAGTGACATTGATGTTGATGATAACAATGTGCATGATGATGTCTGTGATTTCCCCCCTTTAATTCCGAGCACACAAGGTGTAGAAGCCCCCCCTGCTGCAGACCCTCACCCCGTCAGTCAGCCTAGTGTGACCCCGCAGGTCCCCCCCAGTAATGCCTGGAGTCGTGGCGCTCCGTCCTTCACCTCTGGTGCCAATTATACCGGCCAGGCGTTTAAACGGAGAAACGTTGTGCGTTTCCGGCACAGAGGTGCCGAGGAGGATCTGCCAGATAGAAGGTTTGTGGTCAGGGAGCTCTTGTGTCGCCAGATGGGGTTTGCGCCAGTCAGCATCTTGGCGGTGATTAATCTTCCAGACAGGCAGGGCTATGACGTCAGCTTTAAGCTCATGAGTGACCTGGACAGGTTCTGGTCTAATTTCCCCAAGTTTAGAGACTCTGAGGGCTGGAGTAAGTTCAGCTTTATTCCTATCTCTAAGCTAGATACCGTTACGGTAAATCTCATCTTCTGGAATGAGTCTGTTCCCCTGCAGGACATTGTGGTGTGGCTCCGGAGGCATTGTGACCTGGTCTCTGACCTCACCAAAAGCAGAGACAATGATGGTATCTGGACGGGAGGGTGGAGGGTTTTGGTGAAACTGCGCCAGTGCGATAATATCACTGCCCACTTACCCAACTCCTTCTTTATTGGGAGGGAGAGGGGTGTGTGTTTCTATCCTGGGCAGCCTCGTAAGTGCTTCAAATGTGGCAAGGCGGGTCACCTGGCGAATACGTGTACTGTGGTGAAGTGCAACCTGGGTGGGGAGGTCGGCCATGTGGCTGCAGACTGCCAGAACATCAGGTGCAACCTCTGTGGGAAGATCGGTCACCCTCACAGGGACTGTCCTGACTCCTGGCACAATATCTGTAAGGACTATCCTGATGAGGATTTGGTGGCAGGGGCAGAGATTCTGGAGGAGGCAGCTTTACTGTCAGGGGAAATACTGGCCAGACCGGAGGCCCACCAGGGGTCTACTCAGGTGACACCAGAGCAGCAGGGTTCAGAGGGTGCACAGGGAAGTATGGAGGTTGTATCTCAGGGGCAGCAGTCACAGGGAAGCATTACTTCAGTACTACCATCTGTGTCTCAGACTAAAAGGAAGAAAAAGGACAAGACCTCCCGTAAACCTGAGAAGGAGTATGACACTGGCCAAGGAGCCAGGAACAAGGTCTAGAGTTCTGCAGGTGTAATGGACTTATCTAATAGGTTTGGTGTTCTGTCTGAGTCTGACGGTGATTTTGAGGATGACCTTAGAAGAATTGACGCAGAGTTTGATAGGGACGTAGAGGACTGTCCTCCGCCCAAGCGGAAGCCATTACCTGAGGGCTCTCGGGTAGAGTCTGAAATGGAGACCGGTGGTGACCAGAATAACTCCGACTCAGATCTGTGACGCTGTCAACCACATAATGTCCGACCCCAGATAGATAAAATCATTAGGAAAATTAGGAAATGTTAAGTTATGGAAGGATGTGTCACTGGGTTGAAATATGATGTTTTTTTTTTTGTTTTTTTTTTCCAACCAGGTGTATGGACTCTTTAAGATAATTTTATATGTATAATCCGGATATGTAATGAATGTACAATCCAAGTGAATTTAGTTTTGTATTACTGGAGAAATGTCAGTATATTTGTATTTGTTTGGTTTTTACAATAAAAATTGCCCCTATATACAAGAATATAACTACTATAATACTGCCACCTATGTATAAGAATATAACTACTATAATACTGCTCTATGTACAAGAATATAACTACTATAATACTGCTCCTATGTACAAGACTATAACTACTATAATACTGCCCCTATATACAAGAATATAACTACTATAATACTGCCCCTATGTACAAGAATATAACTACTATAATACTGCTCCTATCTACAAGAATATAACTACTATAATACTGCTCCTATGTACATAAATATAACTACTATAATACTGCTCCTATGTACAAGAATATAACTACTATAATACTGCCCCTATGTACAAGAATATAACTACTATAATACTGCTCCTATGTACAAGAATATAACTACTAAAATGCTGCTCATAAGTACAAGAATATAACTACTATAATACTGCCCGTATGTACAATAATATAACTATTATAATACTGCTCCTATGTACAAGAATATAACTACTATAATACTGCTCCTATGTACAAGAATATAACTACTATAATACTGCCCCTATGTACAAGAATATAACTACTATAATACTGCTCCTATGTACAAGAATATAACTACTATAATACTGCCCCTATGTACAAGAATATAACTACTATAATACTGCCCCTATGTACAAGAATATAACTACTATAATACTGCCCCCATGTACAAGAATATAACTACTATAATACTGCCCCATGTACAAGAATATAACTACTATAATACTGCCCCTATGTACAAGAATATAACTACTATAATACTGCCCCATATACAAGAATATAACTACTATAATACTGCTCCTATGTACAAGAATATAACTACTATAATACTGCACCCTACGTACAAGAATATAACTACTACTATACTGCACCTATATACAAGAATATAACTACTATAATACTGCTCCTATGTACAAGAATATAACTACTATAATACTGCCCCATGTACAAGAATATAACTACTATAATACTGTGTCACGCTGTATAGCAGATATATATATGTGATGACAATAATCTATATCAAAAGGGCAACATACTATATAACATGCGCATAGCTATATGATAACATAGATTTACCTGACAGAAAGTCCAGTGGGTCAAAACGGAATCCGTTATACGCTGTCTCCGGCTAGAGGGTGACCGGGGTCTAAGCTGACCCTAACTGGGGTCCTAACTAATCCCTCAGGCTAAGTGCACACGATCAGGAATAATTGCGTTTTTTTCGCGGTTTTTCCGCGGTTTTCCGCGGTAAAAACGCGATAAAAACGCAAGCATTAAGCATCCTATACATGTTAATTGATTCCGCATGTTTGGACACATGTTGCGTTTTTTTCCGCGAAAAAAACGCTTTGCGGAAAAAATAGCAACATGTTCATTAATTTTGCGGAATGTAAGCGGTTCATGTGCGGTGGTACCCAGGGTCTGGAGGAGAGGAGACTCTCCTCCAGGCCCTGGGTACCATATCCCTGGTAAAACAATAATTAAAATAAAAATAATGATATTCTCACCTTCCGGCGGCCCCCGCAGCCTTCCCGCGGCCCCCGCAGCCTTCCCGCCTTCAGCGACGCTCCCGGTAACTTCCGGTCCCAAGAGTCCTTTGCGAGAATCACCCAGATGGCATAGCGGTCTCGCGAGATGCTACGTCATCGGTGTGATTTGTCGCAAAGCATCCTTGGGACCGGAGTTGCCGGGAGCGTCGCTGAAGGCGGGAAGGCTGCGGGGGCCGCCGGAAGGTGAGAATATAATTATTTATTATTTTTACATTAGATCTTTTTACTATTGATGCGACATAGGCGGCATCAATAGTAAAAAGTTGGTCACACTTGTCAAACACTATGTTTGACTCGTGTGACCAACCTGTCAATCAGTTTTCCAAGCGATGCTACAGATCGCTAGGAAAACGCTAGCATTCTGCAAGCTAATTACGCTTGCAAAACGCTATTATTCTGGCGGGAATCAGCATAAAAAAACGTGCGTATTTCCTGCGGGAGAAGTGCGGGATTGCCGCGGAAATTTCCGCGGCAATTCCGCAACGTGTGAACTTAGCCTCAACCTGGAGGTACTGTTAAAGGTACAGAGGTCCAGGCCACCAGCGTAAACCCTGTCTCCTATCAATCCCTGCCAACTGTATTCTAGTCCTAAGAAGGACCCTGAATACCACCAAAGGGAATGACCAGGTAACGGTTAATGAACAGAAAGACATACAAGAAAGATAAGAAATAAAGTAAATAAAGTCTTACATACAACACTCACACACAGTAGGAACACCTTAGGTCTCAGAGATAAACTATAAGCTGTAAGAGTAAAAACAACTAAGGAGCTCTAAGCTTAAGTATTCCCAGAACCGATCCAGTCTGCTAAACTATATGAATGCTTTCACCGGCATCAAACACCCAGACTGGCAGGAATATAAAGGAAACTAATTAGAACATAATCCAAAGCAGCCGGGCGAGGCTGGACCTAGTCTTAGCAAAGAGCTAGGTAAAATTAACTCTCTCATTACCAAACACAAAGAAACAGCAGCTCAGCTGTGAGAAGTCAGAATGTGCAATCGCGACGATCTTCGTGGCGATGCACCCATGACAGTACCCCCCCTTCTACGAGGGGCCTCCGGACCCTCATGACCAGGTCTGTCCGGGTAAATTGTGTGAAAGGTCCGAACCAATCGATCTGCGTTATCATCAGACGCAGGGACCCACGTCCTCTCCTCAGGACCATACCCCCTCCAATGAACTTCCACGTTATCATTGACCACCACTGAAGGCGGAGGTAGAGGTGACGGTATGACTGGTGCCACATACTTTTTAAGTAATGACTTGTGAAACACATTATGAATTTTAAACGTAGGAGGGAGGTCCAGACGAAATGCCACAGGATTAATTATGGAACTGATCCTGTATGGCCCGATGAATCTGGGACCCAACCTCCAGGAGGGAACTTTAAGTTTTATATTCCTGGTAGACAACCACACCAGATCGTTCACCCTCAGATCTAGACCAGAAACTCTCCTCCTATCAGCCATCCGTTTATAAGGGTTCTCCGTAACCTTCAGTCTTAAGCGATCTGGAACTATCAGTCTCCCTGGAAGTCCCACAGGGGCGTCCCCCTGAGCCCCCAATACCTCCCCCTCAAGCTCAGAGCATACAGCTGACACTACAACTCCCTCCTGAGGAATAGGAACCGGATCATCCGTCTTCCCGACCCCTGGGAAAGTACGAGATAAGGCATCAGGAAGCAACTTTATTGAGAAGTCATATGTGCGATGAGGAGGTAACTCTTTACACCCCTCCTCTGAGAACTTCTCCCAAAAGTCCTCCAGAAAAGGAGGCAAAGTCCTAGGCACAACCGCACCGATGACCGTGCTCATGCAGTTATTCTTGCAAAATTCACCCCACTGGCTTATCTTTCTGGATTGCCAATCAATCACTGGGTTATGTTTAGCCAACCAAGGAAGTCCCAACACAATAGGAGCAGGCAGACCCTCCAACACATAACAAGACAATTGCTCTTTATGTATTGCCCCTACTCGAAGATCTATGTTATGAACAGCTTGTACCAAGCTACCTTGACCAAGAGGTCTAGAATCAATAGAGAGTAAAGGGACCGGTTTGGCCAATACACTCAGTTGCATACCATGCACCTGGGCAAACCGAGTGTCCACCAGATTAGCCCCGGACCCACTATCAAGAAAAACAGAAATCCTCTCAGTTCTAGTACCAATCACCACCTCCGCAGGCACGAGAAACTGAGAGGGATTTGGGGACGAAATACACACTCCCAGGTTAACTCCTTGGTTCAAAGAGGTCCGGGATGGACACCCCCCAACAAAATGTCCCTCTCTCCCGCAAAAGAAACACCTTCTAGTCTTGCGGCGCACCGCTGATTCCCTCCTACAAAATGATGTCCCTCCCAACTGCATGGGTTCCTCAGAACAGACCAGAGGAACCTCAGTATAAGGGACTTTAGTAGTAGGTGGAGTCATCACGGGGGGCGGAGTTACCTCGCGTCTTCCCCGAAGACGTCTATCAATGCGAATAGCGAGGGCCATAGCAGCCTCCAGTGATGGAGGAGAATCATACTGAGCCAACACATCTTTTAATTTGTCAGACAACCCTTGACAAAACTGGCTCCTAAGAGCTGGGTCATTCCACTGAGTATCTGTTGCCCATCTACGGAACTCAGAAGAATATTCCTCCGCTGGACGATTTCCTTGCCGTATTTTACGTAACCTTGTTTCAGCAAGGGAGACTCGATCCGGATCATCATATACCAGACCCAGGGCAGTAAAAAATCGATCCACTGACTGGAGATCTGGGGAGCCTGGAGGAATAGAGAACGCCCAAGATTGAGGATCCCCTTGTAAGAGCGAGATAACAATTCCCACCCTCTGCTCTTCACTCCCAGATGACAGAGGCCGCAGCCGAAAGTACAATTTACATGCCTCCCGGAAAGTAAAAAATTTGTCCCGCCCACCAGTGAACCTGTCCGGGAGAGCAACCTTAGGTTCAGATCTGGTTTGCTCCGGGGGGGACAAAACCTTGGACTTAATGTCTGCCAACTCCATGGACAATCCCTGCAACTGCCGGGCCAGCTGGGCTACAGGATCCATGATAGCTGGGGAGAATCTTTAGTATGGGCCGGTGAAAATGTCACGCTGTATAGCAGATATATATATGTGATGACAATAATCTATATCAAAAGGGCAACATACTATATAACATGCGCATAGCTATATGATAACATAGATTTACCTGACAGAAAGTCCAGTGGGTCAAAACGGAATCCGTTATACGCTGTCTCCGGCTAGAGGGTGACCGGGGTCTAAGCTGACCCTAACTGGGGTCCTAACTAATCCCTCAACCTGGAGGTACTGTTAAAGATACAGAGGTCCAGGCCACCAGCGTAAACCCTGTCTCCTATCAATCCCTGCCAACTGTATTCTAGTCCTAAGAAGGACCCTGAATACCACCAAAGGGAATGACCAGGTAACGGTTAATGAACAGAAAGACATACAAGAAAGATAAGAAATAAAGTAAATAAAGTCTTACATACAACACTCACACACAGTAGGAACACCTTAGGTCTCAGAGATAAACTATAAGCTGTAAGAGTAAAAACAACTAAGGAGCTCTAAGCTTAAGTATTCCCAGAACCGATCCAGTCTGCTAGACTACATGAATGCTTTCACCGGCATCCAACCCCCAGACTGGCAGGAATATAAAGGAAACTAATTAGAACATAATCCAAAGCAGCCGGGCAAGGCTGGACCTAGTCTTAGCAAAGAGCTAGGTAAAATTAACTCTCTCATTATCAAACACAAAGAAACAGCAGCTCAGCTGTGAGAAGTCAGAATGTGCAATCGCGACGATCTTCGTGGCGATGCACCCATGACATACTGCCCCTATATACAAGAATATAACTACTATAATACTGCCTCCTAGCTGAGAGGTTGTGTGTTTGTAGCTCTCCTGATGTCTGGAGCAAGCCCAGGGAGGGGCCACCCTGGGCGGGGAAGCTCCCCAGGCAAGGCCCAGGCTTCCCGGCCTACACTGGGACAAGCCTCCCAGGCCTCTCCTAATGGGAATGTTAATCCCAGAGCCACTGTCAGAGCAGTGAATGCAGCGAGCAAAAGCTGCAGCAGTTCTGTGAAGGAGGAAAAAGCCGTCAGTAAAGTTTTGGGAGGAAAACCTTCTCCAAGTCCAGCAAAGAAGCAAGAAGGAAAAGTGTTGGTCAGCGATGGGTTACAGCACAATGTGAAGTCAGGTAACTCCCCAGTCAGCAAGCAGCTCCTGCCAGGTGCACAGGTGAGATCAGCCCCAGCTGTGCAGATCACCTCTCCTGCTCCCAGGCAGAGACGAACGTCTTTGGAAAGACAAACCATCCAGGAGAACTTACAGCAGCATGGCAGTATGGCGCGGTCAGGACGCACACGGTCGCAGTCAGGTGGCAGCAGTAAAAGTGCTGTGGAGCCTGGAGCCATGAAACCAGCGGTGGTGAAAATTAAGGAGACGTCTGCGTTCAAGCAGCCGGGGACATCGCTGAATGCAGGATCCCAGGAGGAGACGCCACGTGCACCTGAGCTTCAGCTCGCAGAGGAGATCCCAGGACTGGTCAAGAAGTTCGGTGAGTTACAGCAGCAGAAAGACTCACTACAGATGCAGATAGACACTTGCTATAAGCTAAAGGCTATTAATCCCGGGAGTCATGATTTTTATGATGAGACTCTGAACACACTGGATGTATTGCTGGCAAAAGTGGTGAGGGACATGGACTGCGTCCTAGAGAGGATGGGGCCCCTGGCGGAGACTTATAGGAACCAGGAACTGTTTAATTCACAGAAGCAGAACTCTGCAGGTTCCAGGTCAGACATTGTCCCAGGTGGACCCCAGAAGCAGGTGCGGCCAGTGCTGCAGCCTGCAAGTTTCTGCTTCCAAAAGGGGCAAATGCCGCACCAGCAGCAGCCTGTAGTACAGACCCCAGCAGACGTACCACAAGTCTCAAAATGCCCAGCAAAACTGCCTGCAGCAGATCCAAAGCAGAAGCATGTAGTGCAGATTCCAGCAGAGGTACAACAAGTCACAGAATGCCCAGCACAACAGCCTGCAGCAGATTCCAAGCAGCAGCATGAAGGGCACATTCCAGTAGAGGTACAACAAGTCGCAGAATGCCCAGCACAGCTGCCTGCAGCAGATTCCAAGCAGCAGCATGGACATTTTTCAGCACAGGGACTACAAGTCTCAGAATGCCAAGCACCACAGTTGGGCAGTGGACATGTGCCGGTAGTTCCTGATGGTGCCCAGCAGGGCTCTGATGCTGGGGATAACCGCACTGTATCTGAGGGTCGGGGGTTTGGGGGAGCACAGTATCTTTGCTGGACGCTGCGCAGTCTGATAGTGACATTGATGTTGATGATAACAATGTACATGACAATGTCTGTGATTTCCCCCCTTTAATTCCGAGCACACAAGGTGTAGAAGCCCCCCCTGCTGCAGACCCTCACCCCGTCAGTCAGCCTAGTGTGACCCCGCAGGTTCCCCCCAGTAATGCCTGGAGTCGTGGCGCTCCGTCCTTCACCTCTGGTGCCAATTATACCGGCCAGGCGTTTAAACGGAGAAACGTTATGCGTTTCCGGCACAGAGGTGCCAAGGAGGATCTGCCAGATAGAAGGTTTGTGGTCAGGGAGCTCTTGTGTCGCCAGATGGGGTTTGCGCCAGTCAGCATCTTGGCGGTGATTAATCTTCCAGACAGGCAGGGCTATGACGTCAGCTTTAAGCTCATGAGTGACCTGGACAGGTTTTGGTCTAATTTCCCCAAGTTTAGAGACTCTGAGGGCTGGAGTAAGTTCAGCTTTATTCCTATCTCTAAGCCGGATACCGTTACGGTAAATCTCATCTTCTGGAATGAGTCTGTTCCCCCGCAGGACATTGTGGTGTGGCTCCGGAGGCATTGTGACCTGGTCTCTGACCTCACCAAAAGCAGAGACAATGATGGTATCTGGACGGGAGGGTGGAGGGTTTTGGTGAAACTGCGCCAGTGCGATAATATCACTGCCCACTTACCCAACTCCTTCTTTATTGGGAGGGAGAGGGGTGTGTGTTTCTATCCTGGGCAGCCTCGTAAGTGCTTCTGTGTCGACCCGCCACCACAATTGTGGGTTACCAGGGCAATGGGGTACTCAGAGCCGAGCCCATGGAAGTCTATGGGGTTTGTCACAGGTAGCGGTGGCTCGGTCTGTGGCCCTGGCGGTCTGGCGTATGTTGGGGGAATATTTACAGGGGATAGATATATTTACAGTTCGTGACGCCACCTGTAGTCTCTGGTAATTTGTACCAGCGCTGCTGTAGATCTCTGAGGGGATGGTGAGGCAGCTAGATGTCGGGTCCCCTACAGGTGGGACTCTTCCCTCAGGTCGATGGTTATGGTGGGGTTGTGCAGGCATGCAATTAAATAACTCAGTCTCACACCGTCAGCGTCTTTCCATACCTTTTACTTGTTAGATGGTAAGGCAGGTCCCAGGGAGGCTGATCCAATGGAGAATGTGTTTTGAGGTAGCAGCTGGACAAGTTAGGGGCCTCCTTTACGTTCACAATGATGAGTCCAACCAGCATAAAGCGTAGTTCCCTCTATAAACTCCAGCTATTTCAAAGCTGTACTGCCCGGTCAGTTTTGTGGTTGGAGCCTTCCTATGAGAGAGCTGAGTTCCTATTCTTGCTGATCAGGCTCAAGGTTCTCACTCCCCCTGACCCCAGTTACGTACCGACACTCCAAGGGCTGCTTTCTGTTTACCTAAGGTCCAGTAAGCCTATGCGTGAAGCTATAGTGATGCTTCGGTCTCCAGTGACCGGTGACAATGTGCAGGACTTCTCCAATCCTATAGCACTCAGAATTCCTACCACTGTGCCCTTCGCCTTGTCCGCGCTTGTAGCATAAGCACTCCTCACTTCCAAAGGTTATATAAGTCAGTCCCTTTCTTACTTCTTTCTTGAGCTTGTTGCCAGAATCTCAGTATTCCTCTAGGCAGGAGCACGTCTCTGAACCTTCACTGTCCTTGGGACAGGAGACTGAAGTATCTGCAACTCACTCCTCTCTCTTACTGCACAGACTGCACTTCCTGACTCCTTCGAGTCCAGGCTAGACTGACTGACTCACTGACTGATGTCACTGAATGACCCCTGACCACTCCCTGACGAGTGACTAAATACCCTAAGGGTGTGTCTAAGTGTGTGTTGGAGTGAATGGTTATAGAGCATTAAACTGCTATCTCTCCACACATCCTCCAGGGTACTGCGTGTGCCTTCACACCAGGGCTACACATTCCCCCATGGCAAAAGACAGCACTCCCGGGCTGTGAAATACAAAGAGACAATTTTTGTTTATGCATTAAACATTAACATTAACTCGTCCCGTCCGGGAGGTAAGGATTTCTTGAACGTTGCAAACAAAACATTAAATATAGAAAAATACAAAATATTAAATAGACATGTTCATATAATAAACAGCAAGATTCTTGTGAAGGACCCGCACCAAACCTTCAACGTGGGTCCTGGGTGGGCTGCAGGACATATGAATGCAGACCTCACTCAGTGCCACACCACACGGGTTTTATTATTCAGAGGTAGTTGTGGTGGTTTTATGTAAAACCAATATTGTGCACCGAAGCGCAACTATTTACAGGATAAGTTCTGGGCTGGCACAGTCCTCAGCCTCTCAGTCCATGTCATAATAAAAGAGCACATATATATCTTTCTCACTTTAATATCTACATTATATATTCATATCAACAGTGTAAACTATTTTCACTTATATAAAAACTTATATACATCTTCTTTGTTGCGGTAAACCCTGTCTGGGTCCTACCGTTCTTCACATTTTCTTGACTTCAATTACACTTTCCATCCCGGGGGCTGGAACAATGCGATGGTCCCTAGATCCCATGACTAACAAGTCGTGACCTGCTATCAGAGTCTGGGTCGCCACAGTTCTCGTACGAACCTCTAGGGGCGCAACGGGTGCTTTCGCTTTATGAGACGCTGTTTGCGTTACTGTAATGGCCACTTGCTCTCGCGATGCAGAAATAGTCGCTGTGCGCGTCGTCGTGTAAACTGCTGATTGCGATGTAGAATGAATCGCAGGTTGCGATGCAGCAGGACAAGATAATGAAGAGTATGCAGATGTTGCTTCCATTTGCGAGGAGCCTGCAGGGGGCGATGCTGGGGCACGGCCTGGTGCTGTTTGAGCTGGAGACGGGGACGCTGCAGTAGTGGTGACGTTACCTGCGTCGGGACGGGGTCACGGACGATTGTGACATTAAGGGCATACCATCCCTTCATACCCCAGTGTCGTGTATAGGTGACAATGTCTCCATTAATTAGGTCCCTCCCTGGATGGCCTTGCGGTAGGTGGGATTCTACATCGCGTCTGCTGACAAAGACCCCTGGGTGGAGGCCCGGTTCTCTGATGAAGCCCCAGCCCTTCCGGAGCTGGAACTCTGTCACACACCCCTGCCGCCGCGGTTCCCTCAGAGTACCTTTTTCTCGACGGACACTTTCCTTGTCCGAGATCAGCTCTGCATGCTGCCGCTGTCGGTTCCGCTGCGCTTCCCGCTCTTCTTCCTGCTGGCGTTGCTGTTTCTCTTCGCGACGCTGCCACTCACGTTCCCACTGGGCGGTGTAGGCGACGTCATACAGGCGCGCCATCTCATCCCAGTCGACGTCTGGCAATGACGGACAGGACCCCTCCGGTGTCCCTATCGGGGATCGATCCTCTGCTGCGGCCTCCTGGCCGGGCGGGCGTTCCGGAACTGGCGGTACCTCCTCAACCTCCCTCGCTTCCACCACTTTCCTCGGTAGGTTCAGGGTCGGTCCTTTTGGGGTAGCCTCCGGTTGCTCCTTAGCCTTGGGCAGCAGAAGTTTCGGTAACTCCAGTCGTGGGGGGTCGTCGAGAGGAGAGAACACCGCGTCCCACAGCCGCCGCTGCATCAGGGTACGCCGGCGTCTCTCAATCTCCTCAAATCCAGGTTGGTGCTGGACCATCTCTTTCAGTCGTGCATTCTCCTCTTTAATTTCCAGCAATGCTTGCTGCAGGTGCAGGACCACCGATGGTTCCGGTTCCAGTGGCAGCTTGGCTGGGGAGCGGGGCCTGCCTTCCACCGCTTCCCTGCTCGGCTGCACACGTCCTGCTTCCATGATGTTCCAGAACCGTCTCTCTTCTTCTTTTCGAAACGTCCGGTCTCTTCCGTGGAGGCGGGGTTTGCGTCTCCTCCTCTTCGCAGGGAAGGTGAAGAGGAGGCGGACCTCCTTTGCTGTAGGGCAGGATCGCATGTTGTAATAGCACTTTGAGAGGGCAGGCATTCTCTTCGCGCCACCGGGGGGCACACGCCCACGAATCCACGCCCACCTTCTTCTCCAGCGCCTGAGGGCGCGAATTTGGCGGCAAAATGGCGGATTTTAGCGCCAAAAATAGCAAACAGTCCTTTTCCACAAAAACACCTCCACAGGCACACAGGGCTCGCGATTTTGCGAGTTTCGCATCCTGATCGTGGCGCCAAAGTTTTGTGTCGACCCGCCACCACAATTGTGGGTTACCAGGGCAATGGGGTACTCAGAGCCGAGCCCATGGAAGTCTATGGGGTTTGTCACAGGTAGCGGTGGCTCGGTCTGTGGCCCTGGCGGTCTGGCGTATGTTGGGGGAATATTTACAGGGGATAGATATATTTACAGTTCGTGACGCCACCTGTAGTCTCTGGTAATTTGTACCAGCGCTGCTGTAGATCTCTGAGGGGATGGTGAGGCAGCTAGATGTCGGGTCCCCTACAGGTGGGACTCTTCCCTCAGGTCGATGGTTATGGTGGGGTTGTGCAGGCATGCAATTAAATAACTCAGTCTCACACCGTCAGCGTCTTTCCATACCTTTTACTTGTTAGATGGTAAGGCAGGTCCCAGGGAGGCTGATCCAATGGAGAATGTGTTTTGAGGTAGCAGCTGGACAAGTTAGGGGCCTCCTTTACGTTCACAATGATGAGTCCAACCAGCATAAAGCGTAGTTCCCTCTATAAACTCCAGCTATTTCAAAGCTGTACTGCCCGGTCAGTTTTGTGGTTGGAGCCTTCCTATGAGAGAGCTGAGTTCCTATTCTTGCTGATCAGGCTCAAGGTTCTCACTCCCCCTGACCCCAGTTACGTACCGACACTCCAAGGGCTGCTTTCTGTTACCTAAGGTCCAGTAAGCCTCTGGTTTTTCTACCACTATGCGTGAAGCTATAGTGATGCTTCGGTCTCCAGTGACCGGTGACAATGTGCAGGACTTCTCCAATCCTATAGCACTCAGAATTCCTACCACTGTGCCCTTCGCCTTGTCCGCGCTTGTAGCATAAGCACTCCTCACTTCCAAAGGTTATATAAGTCAGTCCCTTTCTTACTTCTTTCTTGAGCTTGTTGCCAGAATCTCAGTATTCCTCTAGGCAGGAGCACGTCTCTGAACCTTCACTGTCCTTGGGACAGGAGACTGAAGTATCTGCAACTCACTCCTCTCTCTTACTGCACAGACTGCACTTCCTGACTCCTTCGAGTCCAGGCTAGACTGACTGACTCACTGACTGATGTCACTGAATGACCCCTGACCACTCCCTGACGAGTGACTAAATACCCTAAGGGTGTGTCTAAGTGTGTGTTGGAGTGAATGGTTATAGAGCATTAAACTGCTATCTCTCCACACATCCTCCAGGGTACTGCGTGTGCCTTCACACCAGGGCTACACACTTCAAATGTGGCAAAGCGGGTCACTTGGCAAATACGTGTACTGTGGTGAAGTGCAACCTGTGTGGGGAGGTCGGCCATGTGGCTGCAGACTGCCAGAACATCAGGTGCAACCTCTGTGGAAAGATCGGTCACCCTCACAGGGACTGTCCTGACGCCTGGCACAATATCTGTAAGGACTATCCTGATGAGGATTTGATGGCAGGGGCAGAGATTCTGGAGGAGGCAGCTTTACTGTCAGGGGAAATACTGGCCAGACCGGAGGCCCACCAGGGGTCTACTCAGGTGACACCAGAGCAGCAGGGTTCAGAGGGTGCACAGGGGAGTATGGAGGTTGTCCCTCAGGGGCAGCAGTCACAGGGAAGCATTACTTCAGTACTACCATCTGTGTCTCAGACTAAAAGAAAGAAGAAGGACAAGACCTCCCGTAAACCTGAGAAGGAGTATGACACTGGCCAAGGAGCCAGGAAGAAGGTCCAGAGTTCTGCAGGTGTAATGGACTTATCTAATAGGTTTGACGTTCTGTCTGAGTCTGACGGTGATTTTGAGGATGACCTTAGAAGAATTGACGCAGAGTTTGATAGGGACGTAGAGGACTGTCCTCCGCCCAAGCGGAAGCCATTACCTGAGGGCTCTCGGTAGAGTCTGAAATGGAGACCGGCGGTGACCAGAATAATCCCGACTCAGATCTGTGACGCTGTCAACCACATAATGTCCGAGCCCAGATAGATAAAATCATTAGGAAAATTAGGAAATGTTAAGTTATGGAAGGATGTGTCACTGGGTTGAAATATGATGTTTTTGTTTTTTTGTTTTTCCAACCAGGTGTATGGACTCTTTAAGATAATTTTATATGTATAATCCGGATATGTAATGAATGTATGTACAATCCAAGTGAATTTATTTTTGTATTACTGGAGGAATGTCGTTATATTTGTATTTGTTTGGTTTTTACAATAAAAATTGCCCCTATGTACAAGAATATATCTACTATAATACGTTTCTATGTACAGGAATATAACTATTATAATACTGTCCCTATGTACAAGAATATAACTACTATAATACTGCTCTATGTACAAGAATATAACTACTATAATACTGCTTCTATGTACAGGAATATAACTAATATAATACTGTCCCTATG
>JARQOD010001791.1:23128-90050 GCA_033576555.1 Oophaga sylvatica | reverse complement strand
TTGATTCAGGCAACCAATCAGGGTGCAGTAACCATCAACAACGTTATAACACAAGGTCTTCTGTGATTGATTGGCGAAGTCACATGTCATATAAAAAGCGGACACCTTGTTTTGCTGCCTGTTGTCATATGCAACAGATCAGAACTTATTATATATGTGTAACAGGAGGACTTTATGCTGACCTGACAGTAGATGGCGATGTTGTGTAACGTTTCCTTCTTTAATGTATTGTATAAGAATTAGTCTCTTCTCTATTTAGTTTCACTTTCGTTTTGTTCATGTTAGCTGATGCAATGCTGTAATGACTGTGCATTATTCCTTCACCTCATGTTCAGAGAAGTAAACGCTTGTTATCCCATGCAACTTGCTCTGTGAAGTTTCCTCTGCAAAAGTGTGGATTCAGAAGCTGTGGTGTTCATGGACTTCTCAAAAGCTTATCTCAAAAGCTTCTCAAAAGCTTCTCATGGACTTCTCAAAAGCTTTTGATACAGTGCCACACAAAAGGTTGATACATAAAATGAGAACAATGGGGATAGGGGAAAATATGTGTAAATGGGTTAAGAACTGGCTCATGGATAGAAAACAAAGGGTGGTTATTAATGGAGCACACTCAGACTGGGTCACGGTTAGCAGTGGGGTACCACAGGGGTCAGTATTGGGGCCGCTTCTCTTTAACATATTTATTAATGACCTTGTAGGGGGCATACAGAGTAGTATTTCAATATTTGCAGATGACACTAAACTCTGCAGGGTAATAAATACAGAGGAGGATAATTTTATATTACAGGAGGATTTATGTAAACTAGAAGCTTGGGCTGATAATGGCAAATGAGCTTTAATGGGGATAAATGTAAGGTCATGCACTTGGGTAGAACAAATAAGATGTATAATTAAGTGCTTAATTGTAAAACACTGGGCAAAACTGTCACTGAAAAAGACCTGGGTGTATGTGTAGACGACAAACTCACATTTAGTGGCCAATGTCAGGCAGCTGCTGCCAAGGCAAATAAAATAATGGGATGCATTAAAAGAGGCATAGATGCTCATGAGGAGAACATAATTTTACCTCTATACAAGTCACTGGTGCGACCACACTTAGAATACTGTGTGCAGTTCTGGTCTCCGGTGTATAAGAAAGACATAGCTGAACTGGAGCGGGTGCAGAGAAGAGGACCAAGGTTATTAGAGAACTGGGGGGTCTGCAATACCAAGACAGGTTATTA
The DNA here is from genome assembly GCA_033576555.1 of Oophaga sylvatica. Taxonomy (NCBI): domain Eukaryota; kingdom Metazoa; phylum Chordata; class Amphibia; order Anura; family Dendrobatidae; genus Oophaga; species Oophaga sylvatica. Next base: position 88,827 of record JARQOD010001791.1, on the reverse strand, counting down.
CACTTGGGGTTATTTAGTTTGGAAAAACGAAGGCTTAGGGGTGATCTTATTACAATGTATAAATATATGAGGGGACAGTACAAAGACCTTTCTAATGATCTTTTTACTCTTAGACCTGTGACGGGGACAAGGGGGCATCCTCTACGTCTGGAGGAAAGAAGGTTTAGCCATAATCACAGGCGCAGATTCTTTACTGTAAGAGCAGTGAGACTATGGAACTCTCTGCCGTCTAATGTTGTAATGAGTGATTCCTTACTAAAATTTAAGAAGGGACTGGATGCCTTTCTTGAAAAGTATAATATTACAGGCTATATTCACTAGTTTCCTAGATACAGCGTTGATCCAGGGAGCTAGTCTGATTGCCGTATGTGGAGTCGGGAAGGAATTTTTTTCCCCAATGTGAAGCTTACTGTTTGCCACTTGGGTTTTTTTTGCCTTCCTCTGGATCAACATGTTAGGGCAGGTTAGGATAGGATATGGGTTGAACTAGATGGACTTAAAGTCTTCCTTCAACCTTAATAACTATGTTACTATGTAGGTTATGGGCCCAGACACCCAGACCCAGGCACCCAGATACAGCGTACCCAGATACAGAGAATCCAGACACCACAGATCCCAGGACACCCAAGAATACCAGATACCCAGGACATTGGAACTCTCAGAAAGACCCTGGTGAATGCAGAAGAATTCTTCAGTGCAAGTCTCTCCAAACAAGTAAGATAAGTTAAAAATGATGAATAGCACAGAGCTAAAACTCACAGTAGCTAAACTGAATGATGAGAACTATCAGCTATGGAAGTTCAAAGTAGAGATGTTATTGTCTAAAGATGATTTATTGGAAGTAATCACTACAGATAGACCTGATGAAGATAATCAGACATGGGATAGAAAAAATAGACAAGCGAGAGCTACCATCAGCTTATTAGTGGATGATGCTCAGTTAATCCACATAAGAAATGAGGATACAGCGAAAGGAATGTGGGAACAATTAAGAAAGCTATATGAGAGACACAGCTTAAATCACAAGTTATTTCTACTAAGAAAGCTTTACAATATGAGACTAAATGCAGACAGTGACATGCAGAAGCATATATTCTCAATGATGGAAGTGATATTACAGCTAAGATCTATTGGTGAAGATATTAAAGAAAGCCATATAGCAGCAATTTTATTGTGCAGTTTACCAGATTCATATACAGCTTTAATAAATGCACTCGAGACAAGACCAGAAACTGACATTACATTAGAGTTTGTGAAAACAAGACTCATAGATGAATATCAGAGAAGGAAAGAACAAAGCAATGATTCTTCTACTGAAAAAGATAATGGAAATGCTCTTAACCCCTCTCTGACATTAGACGTACTATCCCGTCCATAAAACCCGTGCCATTCTGACCATGGACGGGATAGTACGTCATGCCCTTTAATGCGACATCGCGACTTAAGTAGCGGTGATCACATTAAAATTCCGACGCCAGCTTACCTCTTGGAAGTTGGCGTCGGCATCCCGGGCTGCGTCCTCCCCCCTCAGGCCTCCCGATCGCTGTGATTGGCTGTTGAATTCTGAACAGCCAATCACAGCCTTTCTCACTGTTTCAGCCAATCAGAGCGGCTAAAACAGTGAGATCGCAGGCTAGGATCGAGTACCGATGTACTCGATCCTAGGCCTGAGCCTAGGAAAGTCCAGACCCCCCCCGGATTGGCGCGATCGCCGATCACATCGATCGTGCCAATCGCAGGGCACAGCCGCGGTATATCCGCGCTGTGCCCTGCCTGTACCTGCCTGGATCGGTGCAGTAATAGCACCGATCCTAGGCCAGGGCATGTAGGGCATGAAGGAGCTGATTGGCGCGATCGATGTCATCGACGATCGCGCCAATCACAGGGCACAGCAGCGGTGTGACCGCTCTGTGCCCTGCTAGGTGACCTGCCGGTGACCTGCCTAGGAATCGGAGCTGTGAGCTCCGATTACTAGGCCGGTGCCTAGCAACCGGCAATGCAGGGGTCTCCTTTGATTGGTGGGATTGATGTGATCATCGATCCCACCAATGACAGGTCACAGCAGCGATGTGACCGCTCTGTGACCTGTCTGCAAACTGGATCTGACCTGTCTGACCGCACTGCAGGGGTCCTCACACTTGCTGAGGATTCCTGCTGTGCGGTCACACTGCCAGATCTCCTCCTGCGCTGGGCCTTGTGGTGCCACAGTAGCCTGTGACACCACAACTCCTGCTGAAGAGAGAAGAAAGAAGAGAGAAGAAAGAAGAGAGAAGAAAGAAGAGAAAAGAAAGAAAAGACTACAAACGTGAGTTTTTGAGCCCCGATCCCTGCCCGATCCACCCCAATCCCCCCATTCCCCCCTCCCCCCTTCCCTTTCCCCCTCTTTTTACCCCCCCTTTGCGCCGCCGAGCGTTGATTGGTGACGCAGTTCACCCATCAACACTTTCGCACCCCCCTCCGTGCGCACATCCAGCAGCCGCAAACTTTGATAAGTGACAGCGGTCACTTATCAGAGCTCGTGCCTGCCGTTTTTTTTTTCACCCCCCCTTTCCGCCACTCCCGTGCGCACATCCAGCAGCCACGGAACTTTGATAAGTGACACCAGTCACTTATCAGAGCTCATTCCTGCCGTTTTTGTTTTTTTTCACCAACTTTTCCGCCACTCCCGTGCGCACATCCAGCAGCCACGGAACTTTGATAAGTGACACCAGTCACTTATCAGAGCTCGTTCCTGCCGTTTTTTGTTTTTTTTCACCAACTTTTCCGCCACTCCCGTGCGCACATCCAGCAGCCACGGAACTTTGATAAGTGACACCAGTCACTTATCAGAGCTCATTCCTGCTGTTTTTTTTTTGTTTTTTTTCACCAACTTTTCTGCCACTCCCGTGCGCACACCCAGCAGCCACGGAACTTTGATAAGTGACACCAGTCACTTATCAGAGCTCGTTCCTGCTGTTTTTTTTTTTTTTTTCATCCCCCTTTCCCCACTCCCGTGCGCACATCCAGCAGCCGCGGAACTTTGATAAGTGACAGCGGTCACTTATCAGAGCTCGTGCCTGCCAGTTTTTTTTTTCACCCCCCTTTCCGCCACTCCCGTGCGCACATCCAGCAGCTGCGGAACTTTGATAAGTGACAGCGGTCACTTATCAGAGCTCGTGCCTGCCAGTTTTTTTTTTTTTTTCACACCTGGGCATTATAAACTTTAGTGAAACACTTGGGGGTTCAAAGTGCTCATCACACACCTAGATAAGTTCCTTAGGGGGTCTAGTTTCCAAAATGGGGTCACATGTGGGGGGTTTCCACTGCTTAGGCACATCAGGGGCTCTGCTAACGGAACATGACGCCCGCAGACCATTCCATCAAAGTCTGCATTCAAAACGTCACTGCTTCCCTTCCGAGCCCTGCCGTATGCCCAAACAGTGGATCCCCCCAACATATGGGGTATCAGCGTACTCAGGACAAATTGGACAACCACTTTTGGGGTCCAATTTCTCCTCTTACCCTTGGGAAAATAAAAAATTGGGGACTAAAACATCACTTTTGTGGAAAAAAAAATATATTTTTTTTTCACGCCAGGGCATTATAAACGTTAGTGAAACACTTGGGGTTCAAAGTGCTCACCACACACCTAGATAAGTTCCTTAGGGGGTCTAGTTTCCAAAATGGGGTCACATGTGGGGGTTTCCACTGTTTAGGCACATCAGGGGCCCTCCAAACGCGACATGGCGTCCGTTCGCAATTCCAGCCAATTTTGGTTTGGAAAAGTCAAACGGCGCTCCTTCCCTTTCAAGCCCTGCCGTGCGCCCAAACAGTGGTTCCCCCCCACATATGGGGTATCAGCGTACTCAGGACATGTTGGACAACAACTTTTGTGGTCCAATTTCTCCTCTTACCCTGGGGAAAATAAAAAATTGGGGACTAAAACATCATGCTTGTGGAAAAAATATGATTTTTTTTTCTTCACGGCTCTACATTACAAACTTGCGTGAAGCACTTGAGGGTTCAAAGTGCTCACCACACATCTAGATAAGTTCCTTAGGGGGTCTAGTTTCCAAAATGGGGTCACATGTGGGGGGCTTCCACTGTTTAGGCACATCAGGGCCCTCCAAACGCGACATGGCGTCCGTTCGCAATTCCAGCCAAATTTGGTTTGGAAAAGTCAAACGGCGCTCCTTCCCTTTCAAGCCCTGCCGTGCGCCCAAACAGTGGTTCCCCCCCACATATGGGGTATCAGCGTACTCAGGACATGTTGGACAACAACTTTTGGTGTCCAATTTCTCCTCTTACCCTTGGGAAAATAAAAAATTGGGGACTAAAACATCATGCTTGTGGAAAAAAATATGATTTTTTTTCTTCACGGCTCTACATTACAAACTTGCGTGAAGCACTTGAGGGTTCAAAGTGCTCACCACACATCTAGATAAGTTCCTTAGGGGGTCTAGTTTCCAAAATGGGGTCACATGTGGGGGTTTCCACTGTTTAGGCACATCAGGGGCCCTCCAAACGCGACATGGCGTCCGTTCGCAATTCCAGCCAATTTTGGTTTGGAAAAGTCAAACGGCGCTCCTTCCCTTTCAAGCCCTGCCGTGCGCCCAAACAGTGGTTCCCCCCCACATATGGGGTATCAGCGTACTCAGGACATGTTGGACAACAACTTTTGTGGTCCAATTTCTCCTCTTACCCTTGGGAAAATAAAAATTTGGGGACTAAAACATCATGTTTGTGGAAAAAATATGATTTTTTTTCTTCACGGCTCTACATTACAAACTTGCGTGAAGCACTTGAGGGTTCAAAGTGCTCACCACACATCTAGATAAGTTCCTTAGGGGTCTAGTTTCCAAAATGGGGTCACATGTGGGGGGTTTCCACTGTTTAGGCACATCGGGGCCTCTCCAAACGCGACATGGCGTCTGTTCTCAATTCCAGCCAATTTTGGTTTGGAAAAGTCAAACTGCGCTCCTTCCATTCCGAGCTCTGCCGTGTGCCCAAACAGTGTTTTCCCTCACATATGGGGTATCGGCGTACTCAGGAGAAATTGCACAACAACTTTATCAGTCCTTTTTCTCCTTTTTCCCTTGTGAAAATAAAAAAATTGTTTGTAAAAGATCATTTTTGTGACTAAAAAGTAAAATGTTAATTTTTTCCTTCCACGTTGCTTCAGCTCCTGTGAAGCACCTGAAGGGTTAATAAACTTCTTGAATGTGGTTTTGAGTACCTTGAGGGGTGTAGTTTTTAGAATGGTGTCACTTTTGGGTATTTTCTGCTATATAGACCCCTCAAAGTGACTTCAAATATGAGGTGGTCCCGAAAAAAAATGGCTTTGTAAATTTTGTTGTAAAAATGAGAAATCGCTGGTCAACTTTTAACCCTTATAATTTCCTAACAAAAAAAAATTTTGCTTCCAAAATTGTGCTGATGTAAAGTAGACATGTGGGAAATGTTATTTCTTAACTATTTTGTGTGACATATTTCTCTGTTTTAAGGGAATAAAAATTCAAAGTTTGAAAATTGCAAAATTTTCAAAATTTTTGCCATATTTGCATTTTTTTCATAAATAAATGCAAGTTATATGGAAGAAATTTTACCACTATCATGAAGTACAATATGTCACGAGAAAACAATCTCAGAATCGCGAAGATCCGTTGAAGCGTTCCAGAGTTATAACCTCATAAAGAGACAGTGGTCAGAATTGTAAAAAATGGCCCGGTCATTAACGTGCAAACCACCCTTGGGGGTGAAGGGGTTAAAGCTACAGAACTTAAAAAATCCTATAATAAAGAGACAAGAGAATGCTTCAGATGTAAGTAAAAAGGTCATTTAAAGAAAGACTGTACCATATGGAAAGCAGAACAGAAATTATACTATAAAGATAATATACAGAAGGTGAAAAACACAATTTCTGATTCATGTGAAAATAATTGAATGGCACATTTAAAGTAACTGATAAGAAATCATCACTTGGTTGGTTTATTGATTTAGGAGCAACGAGTTATATGACAAGTGACAAGAATTTCTTTACTGATCTTAATTTAAATAAGAAAGAAGCCATTTATCTTGCAGATGGAAGCAAAATAACCACAGAAGGTATCGGGCAAGGTATGCTAAATTGTTCAAACAAGTTCGGACAAGATTCAAAGATACTTGTACAGGATGTGTTGTATGTTCCAAAATTGGAAGGCGGATTATTATCTGTGAAACGTTTAACAGCAAAAGGACTTACAGTAAAATTCAAAGACAATGAGTGTGCAATTATTGCAGGAAACAAGGTGATAACCAAAGTCAAGGCAGATGAACAATTATATCATTTTGACAAATCAAAGGAACAGATGAAGGTATGTACACATGATCACAAAAACTGTATTCACATGTGACATAGACATCTAGGACATAGACACCCGGACAGTATAAGGGAACTACAGAGAAAAGAATTGACAAAAGATTTAAAGATATCAGATTGCTCAATTACCATAAGATGTGAATGTTGTATAAAATCCAAAGCCACAAGGATATCTATTCCAAAAGAAAGTGAGATGAAAAGCGAAAGACCACTTGATTTGGTGCATACTGACGTATGTGGACTAGTGTTGAGCGATACTGCTCGATATCTAAAAATATCGTATCGAAATGGTATCGCCGATATCACTAAATATCGTCGATATCCGATTCCGATACCGGAAGTCCAATGTAAGTCTATGGGAACAAAAAATCGCAACAAAAAAAACCCTTTCTTTCGTTGTAAACACAAAATATACACACATAGAATACATATATATATATATATATATATATATATATATATATATATATATATACATGTCATTGTGACATATATATACATATATTTATAGTTTATACACTTCTACATAGTAAAATAGACTCTGATTCAATTGCCGGGTAAAGCCGTGACATACCCCATAGAAGTCGACGGGCTCGGTGCCGAGTACCCCCAAAACCTCTGGCTCTGTGCGACTCAACTTGGGCGTCAAGAACAGGATTCTGTAGCTCGCTATAAGCGAGTCCTGTGTGCCTGAATTGAACTGGTTTTGTGCTTGAGAATTGCTAAAATCATCAGAGAATGTATTTGCCATTTTTCAGCCATATCTGCGTCACGACGAGGCACTGGTGAAGAAGAAGGGCGTGCTCTTCGTGGGTGTACACTCACTCAGTGCCCCACAGCTCTTGAGTTCCGCCTCCTCATCCTCCTCAGTGTGCGGAAACTAACACGAAGGTCCCGCCTCACTACAAAAGAGGGGCCCTTTCCAGATGCTAATGACACGTGACTTGGCAGAGATGGCTAATGGACACGAGCAGAAGTGTGAAGGGATGGAGCAGTCAGAGCTCTCCCCCCACGGAAGCGACCCGATCACCACGGAACCACCGTTGGGCACCCGGCCTGGAAACCCTCCTACGCTGGAAGAAGCGGAGGATACCCTAAGAGGCCTGGCCCGGCACCGGGAGGAGGTCGCCAGGATGGAAGCCAGCTGGCGTGCCCTAAAACTAAACTTGGAGCGGCGCCAATCCCTCTTACCTGAAGTGTCTGTACCGGAAGGTGAGGCACCCGTTCTAGTAGAGGAGTCCGTGCGGGCATCCCAGCCCTTGCAATGTGATCCGGTTGACGTTGTCGCAGTGGAGGCACCCATTCCTGCAAAAAACTCTGCACCGGCAGCACCCCAGATCCCGCTGTCTGCCCCCGTTAGTGTTGAGCGATACGATACTGCAAATATCGGCTATCGGCCGATATTAGCTCTATCGGCTTTCGATAATTCGTTTCGATATTTTCGTCTTATCGAATACCGGAATCGGATTTGTCACTGTCACTGTGAGTGTCCGTCGGTCGGGTCTGTCAGGAGTCAGCGGCACTTACCTGGCAGAAGATCTCCGGCGGTCACGTCCTGGACTGCTTGATGGCCGCCATTATCTTCTCCCTGGCGGTCACATGCAGTTTTTCGCGATAACTGCAGTGACTGCAGGGTAATCCCGGCCGTAAACCAGTCCGATGACGTCACCGCCGGGGAAGCAGGTAATCAGCTGTGCTGCGCCGGGATGACAGGCTCTGCCTGTCATTCTGATGTAGCAGAGCTGGATCGTCGTGGGACACTCGTTACTATGGACTGCGTCGGTCAGGTGGTATACTTTTTTTTTTTTTTTTCCATTTTTTTACAGGAGATCGATGGCGTCGCAGGATGAGACTGTAATAAAAGTAATGAAAACTGTGTTTTTTTTTTTTTTATTAAATTAAAAAACTTTTTTATGAACATTCACCCGTCCGGGTACATAAACAATTTAACTATTTACATACAGGGACCCTGTCCGGGTTATTTATAATTCTTTGGCAGGGGTGTTCCAGGTACCACCTGGTACTCTTCTGATGCTTGCCAAACATCCGAGGCACCAAGGACCACCAGGACCTGATGACGTCGTGAGGCCTGTACAGTCAAGTCGTGACCCGCTATCTGGGTCTGTGTGGCCACCTCTTTCATCTCCCTCCGGGTCTGGAACCCTATGTCCCGGACTGAACGAACCCCAGGGGGCCTAACAGGCGCCGGGTACGGGCCAGCTATACTTATCGTGTCCATAGCTGGGGCTGCTGAGGAGACCACTGAGGGAGGCTTGGGAGATTTACGGCGTGGGGTGGGCACTTTTGCAAGAGGCCTGGATGTGGGAGGCTGAAGGCTCCGAGGGTCTCACAGGTTCCTGACACTCTGGGGAGTAGGGGTCGCACCTGGTAACATTTAGGGCGTACCATCCATTGTAACCCCAGTGTCGGGTGTAAGTCACCAAGTCTCCTGGCAACAGGTCCCTCCCCGGGTGTCCTTCTGGGAGGTGAGCCTCCACGTCCCGCCGGTTCACAAAAACTTCTAAATAAAGTCCAGGCTCCTGGATGAAGCCCCAACCACCTTTCAATTTAAAGCTCCGTACTGCACCCTTACGCCGCGGCTCCCACAGGGTTCCTTTATCCTTTCTCATCCGGTCCTTATCTGCCCGGTCCTTCTCCAGCTGACGTTGGCGAAGCTTTTGGGTTTCTCGCTGCTCCCTTTGTCGCTCTGCTTCCCGCTCCCAACGTCTCCACTCTTCCTCCTGACGCCGGTTGTAATTCTCCTCCACCAGCTGCTCCATGTCTCCACCATCAAATGCCAGCTTACAGTGTCCGGTTTGCGGCAGCTCTCCTGGCGCCCCCCAGTCCTGGCGGCGCTCACCTGCGGAGGAAGCAGCCGGCTCTGGAACAGATGACAGTCGGGGCTCCGGTACAGGCAGGTAGTGCTCTGGTGCCTGCGTGGCCTCCTCCATGAGGACGGGTGTCGCTTCTTCTGTCTCAGCGACGGGGGCAGACAGCGGGATCTGGGGTGCTGCCGGTGCAGAGTTTTTTGCACGAACGGGTGCCTCCACTGCGACAACGTCAACCGGATCACATTGCAAGGACTCCTCTACTAGAACGGGTGCCTCACCTTCCGGTACAGACACTTCAGGTAAGAGGGATTGGCGCCGCTCCAAGTTTAGTTTTAGGGCACGCCAGCTCGCTTCCATCCTGGCGACCTCCTCCCCGTGCCAGGCCAGGCCTCTTAGGGTATCCTCCGCTTCTTGCAGCGTAGGAGGGTTTCCAGGCCGGGTGCCCAACGGTGGTTCCGTGGCGATCGGGTCGCTTCCGTGGGGGGAGAGCTCTGACTGCTCCATCCCTTCACACTTCTGCTCGTGTCCATTAGCCATCTCTGCCAAGTCACATGTGTCATTAGCATCTGGAGAGGGCCCCTCTTTTGTAGGGAGGCGGGACCTTCGTGTTAGTTTCCGCCCACTGAGGAGGATGAGGAGGCGGAACTGAAGAGCTGTGGGCCACGATCTTACATTGCAGTACCATTTAGAGCCATCGTTTTCGCGTCACTGAGTGAGTGTACACCCATGAAGAGCACGTCCTTCTTCTTCACCAGTGCCTCGTCGTGACGCAGATATGGCGGAAAAATGGAAAATACATTCTCTGATGATTTTAGCAATTCTCAAGCACAAAACCAGTTCAATTCAGGCACACAGGACTCGCTTATAGCGAGCTACAGAATCCTGTTCGTGACGCCCAAGTTGAGTCGCACAGAGCCAGAGGTTTTGGGGGTACTCGGCACCGAGCCCGTCGACTTCTATGGGGTATGTCACGGCTTTACCCGGCAATTGAATCAGAGTCTATTTTACTATGTAGAAGTGTATAAACTATAAATATATGTAATATATATATATGTCACAATGACATGTATATATATATATATATATTATAATGTATTCTATGTGTGTATATTTTGTGTTTACAATGAAAGAAAGGGTTTTTTTTGTTGCAATATTTTGTTCCCATAGACTTACATGGGACTTCCGGTATCGGAATCGGATATCGACGATATTTAGTGCTATCGGCGATACAATTTCGATACGATATTTTTTGATATCGAGCATTATCGCTCAACACTAGCCCTCGTCGCTGAGACAGAAGAAGCAACACCCGTCCTCATGAAGGAGGCCGCGCAGGCACCAGAAGTCTACCTGTCTGTACCGGAGCCCCGACTGTCATCTGTTCCAGAGCCGGCTGCTTCCTCCGCAGGTGAGCGCCGCCAGGACTGGAGGGTGCCAGGAGAGCTGCCGCAAACCGGACATCATAAGCTGCAGTTTGATGGTGGAGACATGGAGATGCTGGAGGAGAATTACAACCAGCGTCAGGAGGAAGAGTGGAGACGTTGGGAGCGGGAAGCAGAGCGACAAAGGGAGCAGCGAGAATCCCAAAAACTTCGGCAACGTCACCTGGAGAAGGACCGGGCAGATAAGGACCGGATGAGAAAAGATAAAGGAACCCTGAGGGAGCCGCGGCGTAAGGGTGCAGTACGGAGCTTTAAATTGAAAGGTGGTTGGGGCTTCATCCAGGAGCCTGGACTTTATTTAGAAGTCTTTGTGACCCGGCGGGACGTGGAGACTCACCTCCCAGAAGGACACCCGGGGAGGGACCTGTTGCCAGGAGACTTGGTGACTTACACCCGACACTGGGGTTACAATGGATGGTACGCCCTAAATGTTACCAGGTGCGACCCCTACTCCCCAGAGTGTCAGGAACCTGTGAGACCCTCGGAGCCTTCAGCCTCCCACATCCAGGCCTCTGCACAAGTGCCCACCCCACGCCGTAAATCTCCCCAGCCTCCCTCAGTGGTCTCCTCAGCAGCCCCAGCTATGGACACGATAACTATAGCTGGCCCGTACCCGGCGCCTGTTAGGCCCCCTGGGGTTCGTTCAGTCCGGGACATAGGGCTCCAGACCCGGAGGGAGATGAAAGAGGTGGCCACACAGACACAGATAGCGGGTCACGACTTGACTGTACAGGCCACACGACGTCATCAGGTCCTGGTGGTCCTTGGTGTCTGGGATGTTTGGCAAGCATCAGAAGAGTACCAGGTGGTACCTGAAACACCCCTGCCAAAGAATTATAAATAACCCGGACAGGGTCCCTGTATGTAAATAGTTAAATTGTTGATGTACCCGGACGGGTGAATGTTCATATAAATGTTTTTTAATTTAATAAAAAAAACAACACAGTTTTCATTACTTTTATTACAGTCTCATCCTGCGACGCCATCGATCTCCTGTAAAAAAATGAAAAAAAAAAACCAGCAGTATACCACCTGTCCGACGCAGTCCATAGTAACGAGTGTCCCACGACGATCCAGCTCTGCTACATCAGAATGACAGGCAGAGCCTGTCATCCCGGCGCAGCACAGCTGATTACCTGCTTCCCCGGCGGTGACGTCATCGGACTGACTGCTTTACGGCCGGGATTACCCAGCAGTCACTGCAGTTATCGCGAAAAACTGCATGTGACCGCCAGGGAGAAGATAATGGCGGCCATCAAGCAGTCCAGGACGTGACCGCCGGAGATCTTCTGCCAGGTAAGTGCCGCTGACTCCTGACAGACCCGACCGACGGACACTCACAGTGACAGTGACAAATCCGATTCCGGTATCCGATATGACGAAAATATCGGTATTCGGAATCGAAAGGCCGATACAGCTAATATCGGCCGATATCCGATATTTGCAGTATCGTATCGCTCAACACTAATGTGGACCCATGAAAGTGACTACATCAGGAGGCAATAGATACATGTTGACTTTTATAGATGACTACTCAAGATACACAGTCACTTACTTAATTAAGAACAAAAGTGAAGTTTTTGATAAACTTGTAGACTATGTAACAAGATCAAGTAACAAATTTCAAAGGAAGCCAATTGTCATCAGAAGTGATAATGGAGGTCAATTTACAGGTCACAGAATAGAAGACTACTTAAGACAAAATGGAATAGAACATCAGAAAACTGTTCCATACACACCTGAACAAAATGGAGTAACAGAAAGGAAAAACAGAACTCTAACAGAAATGATGAGATGTATGCTGACAGATTCTAAACTACCAGAGAAATATTGGGTGAGGCAGCAATGACAGCTACATATCTACAGAACCGACTTTTTTCCAGAAAACTGAAGAAAACTCCATATGAACTGTGGCAAGGTATGAAACCAAGTGTCAATCATTTAAAAGTTTTTGGATGTAAAGTTTTTATATTCATTCCAACAGAAAAACGTTCCAAACTTCAAAACAGATCCATGGAAGGAATATTCGTTGTATATAGTGAAAACTGCAAAGGATATAGAATCCTAGATCCCAAAACAGACAGAGTCACGGTGAGTAACAGTGTGACATTCATTGAAGATTTAAATGAAGACATTATGATTTCAGTTGAAACAAAAAATGAGAAAAACAATAGTGACATAACTGAAGAAATATCTGATGAGAAAGAAGTAGAAATTAATGAAGAACAAAATACTGAAAGTGAAGAATCACAACTACAAACAGACACAGAACCAAGACGTTCAACAAGAGAGAACAAAGGAAAACCACTAAAACACCTCTCATACAAGGCAAGTACAAGAAAAATGTATGAATCTATCTCTTGGGAAGACATAGCTCGACTTCCAGAAGAATATGATGAAACATTTGCTCCAGTTGTCAAACACACTACAATAAGAACTTTACTTACAGTTGCAGCAATGGAAAAAATGGAACTAAGACATCTGGATGTAAAGACATCTTTTTTGAATGGAGATTTAACAGAAGACATTTACATGGAACAACCTCCAGGATTCAAAGATGAAAGAAATCCAAACAAAGTTTACAAACTACAGAAAAGCATATATGGTTTAAAACAAGCAGCTAAAGCGTGGAATGCCAAAATCACGGAAGTACTAACAAATGAAAAATTTCAAAGAAGCAAAGCTGATCCATGCTTGTACACAAAAAGGGTGAGTAATAGATGGATTTATGTACTCATATATGTAGACAACATTTTGATTTGTTTTAAACAAGAAAGGGATAAAGAAAACATTCTAAAAATCCTGAAGCAACATTTTGAAATCAAAGACTTGGGAAATGTAAAACAGTACCTAGGAATACAGATAGAAAGACAAGAAGTACTGTGGTTAAGACAATTATTGACAGAATTAGGACAATCACACTTGGAACCAACAAAACTCAAAGAGGACCAAGGAGTCTTGAAGTTGGAGTATTGCCCTACTGAAGAAATGACAGCGGACATTTTCACGAAGGCGTTGAATGCTGATAAACATCAGAGACTAATAAAAAAGTTGGGTTTGATTGAATAAGTCCTTACTGTTGAGAAAGGGTGTTGTCATATGCAACAGATCAGAACTTATTATATATGTGTAACAGGAGGACTTTATGCTGACCTGACAGTAGATGGCGATGTTGTGTAACGTTTCCTTCTTTAATGTATTGTATAAGAATTAGTCTCTTCTCTATTTAGTTTCACTTTCGTTTTGTTCATGTTAGCTGAAGCAATGCTGTAATGACTGTGCATTATTCCTTCACCTCATGTTCAGAGAAGTAAATGCTTGTTATCCCATGCAACTTGCTCTGTGGAGTTTCCTCTGCAAAGGTGTGGATTCAGAAGCTGTGCAACACTGCCACCATTTGCTCAGTATCACAGTGCAGAGAGGTCACTCCTGCGCTAGTGATGGTGCTGAAAGTGAACTTGTCAGTGAAATAGATAGGATCCTGTCCTGTGTTAAATTGATCTTCCAGCACTGAAGTAGATTGTGCAAATACTGTGTGGCAGTCTCTGGAAACCCTATTTGCTACTCCAAATCGTTTGTACTAAAACTGTGTTTCAATGGCAAATCAGAAGACCAGATTTCGACTTAAAAATCGTTAGGCCTAATATTGGAGTACAGCCTGGAGGGCCAATTATTTACTCCAAATCGTTTGTGCTAAAACTGTGCTTCAGTGACAAATCCGAAGGCCAGATTTCCACATAAAAATCATTAGGCCTAAAATAGTGTTGCAGCCAGAGGCCCAATTAGCTACTTCAAATCGTTTGTGCTAAAACTATGTTTCAGTCTCAAATCAAAAGGCCAGAATTCCACTTAAAAATCATTAGGCATAATATAGTGGTGCAGCCACTAGCCGCAATTAACTACTCCAAATCATTTATGCTAAAACTATGTTTCAGTGGAAACTCAGAAGGCTATATTTCCACTTAAAAATCATAAGGCATAACAGTGTTGCTCAGGAACACTATCTAAGAAAGTAAATAGTGATTGTCCATTTTGAGACAGGTGACTGACAGCTGTGGGCCTAAAGGTACTGTCACACTAAGGAGATCGCTAGCGAGATCGCTTAAGCGTCAGCGATTTTATGACGCAGCAGCGACCTCGTTAGCGACGTCGCTGTGTGTGACATGTAGCGGCGATGTGGCCCCCGCTGCAATGTCGCTGATTGTTCATGAACGTTCTGAGCCGTTTTTTGGTCGTTGGTGTCCCGCTGGTGAGCCTGAATCGCTGAGTGTGACACCCTTTATGAACGACTTTACCAGCGGCGCAGGCGGGACTAGGTTTTCCCAACGACCGCAGAGGTCATTATACAGATCGCTGATCGCTGATGAGATCTTTGTGTTTGGAAGCTAACTAGCGACCATATAGCGATCGCACCAACGATCTCGCCAGGTTGTGTCGCTGTCGTGATCGCTGGTGCGATCGCTAAGTGCGACAGTGCCTTAAGGTTGTGAAACAGCAGGGTTCAAGAGGGAAAGGCTACTTACAACATGAATAGGTAAAAGTGAGGTCGTGGTGGAAGGGGAAATAGGCTTGCTGTTCGAAGTGTATGTGGGTTAGGTCTTAATATGATTCAAAGCTCAACTGAACAAACACCGTGTCGCCTTATCCAAATTGAGGAAAAACACGTCACTCCTAATATGATGTATTGGTGCTCAGATAAGGGATGCCAAACCCAAAATGACAAAGATAATAAATCCGGCACTCAAAATAGGTGAAAAAAATATGGGTGATTTATTTGTAGTACCATCCACAAAATATAGTAATAGTAACGTTTCGGTCAAACACTCTGACCTTCTTCAGACTAAAGGATACAAAATAATAAAGAAATCAGACAAAATATAGACTCCAAAAAAATGAACATAAATAGTCTTTTAATGGAACAAAATATATTCAAGTCATGTAGTAGTATATTATACATAATAATAGAACAAAGTACAATAAATAAATTTCAGTATAGCGATATTACAACAAAAATCAGGTCATGTGAACCGGACCCTAGCAGAGGTTTGCAGGAATCTACATCTAAATAGATATGTATATATTATAGTGATGGGTGATATCACCATATAAAGGAAATTGGCAGCAAATATGATATACTAAACAAATCAGAAGACTGGTATCTTAACAGATTGTGGAAACGGTATGGTGCAGAACTATAGAATAAAAAATAACCGCAATGGTAAAGTTACTGAAATAGCGATCTGTATCACAACGCTAAAAAAACTAGCGATTAGTATCGTAACGCTAAAAAGGTGGTATCGGTCTCATAATGCTGAAAAAAGAAGTGCTCCGCTTCTGAAATAAAGGAAAGATGTGATCCTTACCATTAGTAAATCAGCCATGCGTGTTGTCAAAGCGCTGGAACAGAAAAGCAATATAGTACACTTGCTCAGTAGTATGGTGCTGTGTTTCTAACCCCACGTGTGAGCTGATATAGGTGGCATTCATTGAAACCGGAAGTGACATATTCAGTGAGCGCTGCGCTGGTGAAACGCAAATGGAACGCATGGGAGACCGACGACCGGAAGTGAGTCATGATAAGCAGTGTCCGAGCGGCATGAGACATTGGAACGCTCTCTGGAACGCAAGCAGGAAGTGCACAGTGATCCACTTAGAGATAGAGGACGTGGCAACGCTTTAACGATGTGATGGTAAATATCAAAGAAGGCAAATTTAATTATTAGCCTAAAAAGAGAAAATAGAGAGTATATTTAGCACTGAATGAATAACATCTGAAAATTAACATCCAGTAACATAAGAAGTGGTAATAAAAGGGGTCGAGATGCATATTGGATCTCAGTATATGATGGAAAAAAAAAATTTCTAATCCTATATAAAAAATTCCAGTAAATGGAAGAAAATATGTGTTATCAAAATAAGCAAGAAATATCGTAATCCCTATTAAGACCCCTAGGTTCCAGGGTCTGTAGGGAATGTATCCAATATGCTTCTCTGTACCTTAATGCCTTGATCACATTGCCACCTCTTTGATTTCATGATACCTGTTCCAAAACCATAAATTTTAACTGAGCTATGGTGTGCCCAGCTGCATTGAAATGAAAAGGGATAGGGAGATGGTTCTTCCTACATCTGATATCAGAATTGTGGTGAGAAATTCTATCTTTTATAGCTTGAGTAGTTTCTCCTATGTATAGTTTCCCACAGGGACATTTTATAGCATATATGACTGAAGTGGAGTCACATGTGAAAAAATCTTTTATGGGAATGTCTTGTCCGGTGCATGGGTGTGCAAGGTTAGGACCCTTCAAAATGTTAGAATATTGTGCACAGTGTAAACAGGGAAAAGTTCCTCTACGTTGTGTCCTAAGAAAGGACTGGCGTGCAATGGTCAGGGTGGAGCCTATATCCGCCCTTACTAGTTTATTTTTAAGATTTCTAGGTTTTCTAAAACTCGGTAAAAATGAAGATTGAAATTCAGGAATCCCTGGGTGAATTTCCCGTAACACATGCCAGTGTTTGCGAATTTTGTGATGGAGTCCATACATAAGAGGATGGTATGTATGGACCAACGGGATTCTATTGCCTAAAGTAATCTTGGACCGTGTAGAAGACCTCTGCGGTATCCGTGTTTTGCTCAGAAGAGATTTGGGATAACCTCTGTCCAGGAATTTCCCTTCCATTTCATTCAAACGTAGTGTCTGTACTGTGGGGTCACTAACTATCCTGCGAACTCTGTCAAATTGGGAAACTGGAATAGAGCGTTTAACTGCCCTAGGATGGCAGCTTTGGAATAGAAGGAGACTATTCCGATCTGTGGATTTTACGTATAGATCTAATGAAAGGTTACCATCTCTCCCCAATATAATGTTGGTATCCAAAAAGTTAATAATATTCGTATTGTGGTTGAGAGTAAATGTTAGTTCAGGCCAGACTGTATTAATAAAGTTGAAGAATTCTATCAGACTATCCAATGGTCCTTTCCACAGACAAAAAATGTCGTCAATGTAGTGACGCCACATCAAACAATGTTCCTTGTATAAAGGATTTGGATAGACATAGTCATTTTCAAAACAGGCCATGTAGCAATTGGCATAGGGTGGTGCGACGTTCGAACCCATCGCGGTGCCCTGTTTTTGTAAATAGAATTGGTCTTCAAATAGAAAAAAATTCTTAGTCAATACTATCTCAAGTAGTTCTATGAGAAACCCTGAGACCTGACCTGCGATGGATGATTTCTCAAGAATTCTTCTTGTAGCCTCAATACCTTTAGAGTGTAAATGGATGTATACAGATTATTGACATCAAAGGTGACAAGTAATGTGTCTGGGGGTAATGTGTCCATCCCCCGAATCAATTGTATAAATGAACCCGTGTCCAATAGAAATGATGGAGTATCCTTGATAAGTGGTGTAAGAACCTTTTCAAGTAAAATAGATAAGGGCGAAAGAATGGAATCAGTTGACGCCACGATAGGACGTCCTGGTGGTTTGTCTAATCGTTTGTGTATTTTAGGTAACGTATAAAATACAGGAATTAGAGGGTCCATCTTGGTGAGGTATTCAACCGTTTTATTGTCTATAATTTTATCATCTAAAGCACGTGTGAGGACACTATTTATACACTGTCTCAATTGTGATGTTGGATTATGTGGAAGAGGAAGATATACTTCCTGATTGGTCAATTGTGTGTGAATCTCACCAATGTAATAAGAACGGTCCATTATCACCGTGGCACCCCCTTTGTCCGCAGGTTTTATTATAATATCCTTATCATCCATCAGGGATTTTAAAGCTAGTGAGTCCTCCTGGTTCAAATTTGAGCGAAAGACTAAGTCACCCCTAAGAATCTTTCTGGTATAGTCAGTTACCTCTTTATCTATGAGAGCAATGAAGGTTTCTACTGGATGGTAGTTTCTTGGAGGTAAATACGTACTGCGAAGTCTTAGGCCTAAATTAGTAATACTAATAGGAACTGGTGTTGGAGTTGGTATCACATTGTCCGGTTTATCATAGAAATATGCTTTCAGTCTAAGATTCCTGTAAAATCTTTGCATATCTAGGTCCAATTGAAAAGTATTAAACTTATATGTTGGACAGAAGGAAAGGCCTTTCTGTAACAAATTCAACTGTGAAATGCTAAGACATTTTGACGAAATGTTGATAACTAGGTTGGTATTACCTGGGACCTGGTGAATGCCCCTTGTCATTTGGTGTCTATGGCACTGGCCCCCCCGCTGCATCCTTCTCGTGGTTGGAACCGCCTGTTTGAGCCTAAAAAAGAAGAGGTAGACGGGCGATTGCGGTCTGTTCGGTCGCTGTCCGAACTGAAAGATGTGCCTTCTACGTTCCTGTAATGGCGTTGATAGATGCGGGAGGAGGAACCTTGCCATTTATATACCCTTTTGTTAAGGTAGTCCTGGGTGTCCCTAATAAATTTCTGTCGTTTTCTCTTTTCGGTTTCCCTCTTGAAAGATTCCAAATTTTCTTTTGTTCTTGTCTGAATGGTGTCAAACTCCTCCTTGGTAAAGAGTCTCTTAGTTGTGTTTCAACGTTGGAAACCTTATCTTGACAAACTTTGATTTCAGTGTTAAGGTTTTCCAGGGTCAATGTCATGAGGTCTAGTGAGCACTTGTTGAGAATATGCTCAAACTTTTGGCAAAAATCAGAATTGTCCTGAAAAAGGGTAGGTTTTAAGGAGACACGCAGGCCCCTAGGGATCCTTTGTGTTTTGATATACTCCGCAATGGTAATGCTATGGAGTTCAAGGCCAATAAGGTGCCTAGATTCACGTTCTAGGTCCCGTGACTTAAATTTGTTGCCTGAAATTTGTAAAAAATCGCTAGGGGTAGTGACCTGAGCGACAATAGCGGCAACTTGTGTGTCACTATAAGAGAAGCTCATAGTGATAATAACTAGATGTAAAGAAAAATGATATCTTACTAATGAAAAGACAAATATAAGGGTGCCTGTGTAAAGGCTGCATACAATTTGAGGAAAAACAAGTCACTCCTAATATGATGTATTGGTGCTCAGATAAGGGATGCCAAACCCAAAATGACAAAGATAATAAATCCGGCACTCAAAATAGGTGAAAAAAATATGGGTGATTTATTTGTAGTACCATCCACAAAATATAGTAATAGTAACGTTTCGGTCAAACACTCTGACCTTCTTCAGACTAAAGGATACAAAATAATACAGAAATCAGACAAAATATAGACTCCAAAAAAAATGAACATAAATACTCTTTCAATGGAACAAAATATATTCAAGTCATGTAGTAGTATATTATACATAATAATAGAACAAAGTACAATAAATAAATTTCAGTATAGCGATATTACAACAAAAAGCAGGTCATGTGAACCGGACCCTAGCAGAGGTTTGCAGGAATCTACATCTAAATAGATACGTATATATTATAGTGATGGGTGATATCACCATATAAAGGAAATTGGCAGCAAATATGATATAATAAACAAATCAGAAGACTGGTATCTTACCAGATTGTGGAAACGGTATGGTGCAGAACTATAGAATAAAAAAGAACCGCAATGGTAAAAGTTACTGAAATAGCGATCTGTATCACAACGCTAAAAAAACTAGCGATCAGTATCATAACGCTAAAGAAACTAGCGATCAGTATCATAACACTAAAAAGGTGGTATCGGTCTCATAATGCTGAAAAAAGAAGTGCTCCGCTTCTGAAATAAAGGAAAGATGTGATCCTTACCATTAGTAAATCAGCCATGTGTGTTGTCAAAGCGCTGGAACAGAAAAGCAATATAGTACACTTGCTCAGTAGTATGGTGCTATGTTTCTAACCCCACGTGTGAGCTGATATAGGTGGCGTTCATTGAAACCGGAAGTGACATATTCAGTGAGCGCTGCGCTGGTGAAACGCAAATGGAACGCATGGGAGACCGACGACCGGAAGTGAGTCATGATAAGCAGTGTCCGAGCGGCATGAGACATTGGAACGCTCTCCGGAACGCAAGCAGGAAGTGCACAGTGATCCACTTAGAGATAGAGGACGTGGCAACGCTGGAACGATGTGATCGTGAATATCAAAGAAGGCAAATTTAATTATTAGCCTAAAAAGAGAAAATAGAGAGTATATTTAGCACTGAATGAATACCATCTGAAAATTAACATCCAGTAACATAAGAAGTGGTAATAAAAGGGGTCGAGATGCATATTGGATCTCAGTATATGATGGAAAAAAAATGTTCTAATCCTATATAAAAAATTCCAGTAAATGGAAGAAAATATGTGTTATCAAAATAAGCAAGAAATATCGTAATCCCTATTCAGACCCCTAGGTTCCAGGGTCTGTAGGGAATGTATCCAATATGCTTCTCTGTACCTTAATGCCTTGATCACATTGCCACCTCTTCGATTTAATGATACCTGTTCCAAAACCATAAATTTTAACTGAGCTATGGTGTGCCCAGCTGCATTGAAATGAAAAGGGATAGGGAGATGGTTCTTCCTACATCTGATATCAGAATTGTGGTGAGAAATTCTATCTTTTATAGCTTGAGTAGTTTCTCCTATGTATAGTTTCCCACAGGGACATTTTATAGCATATATGACTGATGTGGAGTCACATGTGAAAAAACCTTTAATGGGAATGTCTTGTCCGGTGCATGGGTGTGCAAGGTTAGGACCCTTCAAAATGTTAGGACAGTCTTCTGATTTGTTTATTATATCATATGTGCTGCCAATTTCCTTTATATGGTGATATCACCGATCACTATAATATATACGTATCTATTTAGATGTAGATTCCTGCAAACCTCTGCTAGGGTCCGGTTCACATGACCTGCTTTTTGTTGTAATATCGCTATACTGAAATTTATTTATTGTACTTTGTTCTATTATTATGTATAATATACTACTACTAGAGTTGAGCATTCCGATACCGCAAGTATCGGGTATCGGCCGATATTCGCTGTATCGGACTTTAGATACTTAGTTCCGATATTTTCCATATATCGTATACCGGAATCGGAAGTTCCCATAATTCTTTGAGAGGCAATGTGATTTTAGTCAGCCAATAAGGAATCCTAAGAAGTGTGGGCACATCCTGTACTGCTGCGGTCATGTTAACTAATGGCATGGCTGTGATTGGATGCTGAAATGATGTCAGAATGCACTATAAAAGGTGCCGCCGCCATTTTAGCGTCACTGTGCTGTGAATTCAGATAGGGACAGAACGCTGCTCTGCTGACTCTGAGGGACAGTTAGAGATTGCGATTTTGTGTACTGTGCTTTAGGCAGGCTAGTTTACCAACCGCTGTGTAAAGCTTCCTTTTGCCTTGCAGTGTTGTTTTCACAGCTCTGCAAGGTGTGTGTGTGCATGCAGGTGACGCTGCAGTTTGCTCTGCATCCAGCGCTGTTTGTAGGCATCTGCACGTGTCACTCACAGACTTATTTTTTTCTTTAGTGTAATTCTTGCTGCTCCATTCAATTGAAATTATAGTGTGACGTCCTTCCATCCGTATCCAATACATTGGTTGCAAACATTATAGAAGTACACAAAGGAGCCTTTCACAGATAGTGAAGAGTTGTGTTTCAGTGTTCACTGCAGTCTGTGAGGTATTTTTTTATTTTTTTTTTAAATGCAGATCACGCTCCAGTTACTTCTTCAAACTAATGCTGCGTGTACTCTGCTGAGCGTGTGTCACTGCCTCATCCTTGTCATTTTTCTAAAATTGTTGCTGCTCCATTCTATTGAAAAAAACTAAAATCTATGAGTGTGACGTGCTTCCATCCTGATACAATACATTGCTTGCAAACACTATAGAAGTACACAAAGGAGCCTTTCACAGATAGTGAACAGTTGTGTTTCAGTGTTCACTGCAGTCTGTGAGTATTTTTTTTTTTGAGTGCAGATCACGCTCCAGTTACTTCTTCAAGTAATGCTGCGTGTACTCTGCTGAGCGTCTGTCACTGGCTCATCCTTGTCATTTTTCTAAAATTGGTGCTGCTTTATTCTATTTTAAATTTACTAAAATCTATTAGTGTGACGCTCTTCCATCAAAATACAATACATTGCTTGCAAACATAATAGAAGTCCACAAAAAGGCCTTTCACAGCAAGTGAACAGTTGTGTTCAGTGTTCACTCTAGTCTGAGGTTTAAATTTTTGGTAGGAGTGTAGATCCCGCTCCACTTACTTCAACCACCGCTGCGTGTACTCTGCTGAGTGTCTGTCACTGGCTCATCCTTGTCATTTTTCTAAAATTGGTGCTGCTTTATTCTATTTTAAATTTACTAAAATCTATTAGTGTGACGCTCTTCCATCAAAATACAATACATTGCTTGCAAATATAATAGAAGTCCACAAAAAGGCCTTTCACAGCAAGTGAACAGTTGTGTTCAGTGTTCACTCTAGTCTGAGGTTTAAATTTTTGGTAGGAGTGTGGATCCCGCTCCACTTACTTCAACCACTGCTGCGTGTACTCTGCTGAGTGTCTGTCACTGGCTCATCCTTGTCATTTTTCTAAAATTGGTGCTGCTTTATTCTATTTTAAATTTACTAAAATCTATTAGTGTGACGCTCTTCCTTCAAAATACAATACATTGCTTGCAAACATAATAGAAGTCCACAAAAAGGCCTTTCACAGCAAGTGAACAGTTTGTTCAGTGTTCACTCTAGTCTGAGGTTTAAATTTTTGGTAGGAGTGTAGATCCCGCTCCACTTACTTCAACCACCGCTGCGTGTACTCTGCTGAGTGTCTGTCACTGGCTCATCCTTGTCATTTTTCTAAAATTGGTGCTGCTTTATTCTATTTTAAATTTACTAAAATCTATTAGTGTGACGCTCTTCCATCAAAATACAATACATTGCTTGCAAACATAATAGAAGTCCACAAAAAGGCCTTTCACGGCAAGTGAACAGTTGTGTTCAGTGTTCACTCTAGTCTGAGGTTTAAATTTTTGGTAGGAGTGTAGATCCCGCTCCACTTACTTCAACCACCGCTGCGTGTACTCTGCTGAGTGTCTGTCACTGGCTCATCCTTGTCATTTTTCTAAAATTGGTGCTGCTTTATTCTATTTTAAATTTACTAAAATCTATTAGTGTGACGCTCTTCCATCAAATACAATACATTGCTTGCAAATATAATAGAAGTCCACAAAAAGGCCTTTCACAGCAAGTGAACAGTTGTGTTCAGTGTTCACTCTAGTCTGAGGTTTAAATTTTTGGTAGGAGTGTAGATCCCGCTCCACTTACTTCAACCACCGCTGCGTGTACTCTGCTGAGTGTCTGTCACTGGCTCATCCTTGTCATTTTTCTAAAATTGGTGCTGCTTTATTCTATTTTAAATTTACTAAAATCTATTAGTGTGACGCTCTTCCATCAAAATACAATACATTGCTTGCAAATATAATAGAAGTCCACAAAAAGGCCTTTCACAGCAAGTGAACAGTTGTGTTCAGTGTTCACTCTAGTCTGAGGTTTAAATTTTTGGTAGGAGTGTAGATCCCGCTCCACTTACTTCAACCACCGCTGCGTGTACTCTGCTGAGTGTCTGTCACTGGCTCATCCTTGTCATTTTTCTAAAATTGGTGCTGCTTTATTCTATTTTAAATTTACTAAAATCTATTAGTGTGACGCTCTTCCATCAAAATACAATACATTGCTTGCAAACATAATAGAAGTCCACAAAAAGGCCTTTCACGGCAAGTGAACAGTTGTGTTCAGTGTTCACTCTAGTCTGAGGTTTAAATTTTTGGTAGGAGTGTAGATCCCGCTCCACTTACTTCAACCACCGCTGCGTGTACTCTGCTGAGTGTCTGTCACTGGCTCATCCTTGTCATTTTTCTAAAATTGGTGCTGCTTTATTCTATTTTAAATTTACTAAAATCTATTAGTGTGACGCTCTTCCATCAAAATACAATACATTGCTTGCAAATATAATAGAAGTCCACAAAAAGGCCTTTCACAGCAAGTGAACAGTTGTGTTCAGTGTTCACTCTAGTCTGAGGTTTAAATTTTTGGTAGGAGTGTAGATCCCGCTCCACTTACTTCAACCACCGCTGCGTGTACTCTGCTGAGTGTCTGTCACTGGCTCATCCTTGTCATTTTTCTAAAATTGGTGCTGCTTTATTCTATTTTAAATTTACTAAAATCTATTAGTGTGACGCTCTTCCATCAAAATACAATACATTGCTTGCAAACATAATAGAAGTCCACAAAAAGGCCTTTCACAGCAAGTGAACAGTTGTGTTCAGTGTTCACTCTAGTCTGAGGTTTAAATTTTTGGTAGGAGTGTAGATCCCGCTCCACTTACTTTAACCACCGCTGCGTGTACTCTGCTGAGTGTCTGTCACTGGCTCATCCTTGTCATTTTTCTAAAATTGGTGCTGCTTTATTCTATTTTAAATTTACTAAAATCTATTAGTGTGACGCTCTTCCATCAAAATACAATACATTGCTTGCAAACATAATAGAAGTCCACAAAAAGGACCTTTCACAGCAAGTGAACAGTTGTGTTCAGTGTTCACTCTAGTCTGAGGTTTAAATTTTTGGTAGGAGTGTAGATCCCGCTCCACTTACTTCAACCACCGCTGCGTGTACTCTGCTGAGTGTCTGTCACTGGCTCATCCTTGTCATTTTTCTAAAATTGGTGCTGCTTTATTCTATTTTAAATTTACTAAAATCTATTAGTGTGACGCTCTTCCATCAAAATACAATACATTGCTTGCAAACATAATAGAAGTTCACAAAAAGGCCTTTCACAGCAAGTGAACAGTTGTGTTCAGTGTTCACTCTAGTCTGAGGTTTAAATTTTTGGTAGGAGTGTAGATCCCGCTCCACTTACTTCAACCACCGCTGCGTGTACTCTGCTGAGTGTCTGTCACTGGCTCATCCTTGTCATTTTTCTAAAATTGGTGCTGCTTTATTCTATTTTAAATTTACTAAAATCTATTAGTGTGACGCTCTTCCATCAAAATACAATACATTGCTTGCAAATATAATAGAAGTCCACAAAAAGGCCTTTCACAGCAAGTGAACAGTTGTGTTCAGTGTTCACTCTAGTCTGAGGTTTAAATTTTTGGTAGGAGTGTAGATCCCGCTCCACTTACTTCAACCACCGCTGCGTGTACTCTGCTGAGTGTCTGTCACTGGCTCATCCTTGTCATTTTTCTAAAATTGGTGCTGCTTTATTCTATTTTAAATTTACTAAAATCTATTAGTGTGACGCTCTTCCATCAAAATTCAATACATTGCTTGCAAACATAAAGAAGTCCACAAAAAGGCCTTTCACAGCAAGTGAACAGTTGTGTTCAGTGTTCACTCTAGTCTGAGGTTTAAATTTTTGGTAGGAGTGTAGATCCCGCTCCACTTACTTCAACCACCGCTGCGTGTACTCTGCTGAGTGTCTGTCACTGGCTCATCCTTGTCATTTTTCTAAAATTGGTGCTGCTTTATTCTATTTAAATTTACTAAAATCTATTAGTGTGACGCTCTTCCATCAAAATACAATACATTGCTTGCAAATATAATAGAAGTCCACAAAAAGGCCTTTCACAGCAAGTGAACAGTTGTGTTCAGTGTTCACTCTAGTCTGAGGTTTAAATTTTGGTAGGAGTGTAGATCCCGCTCCACTTACTTCAACCACCGCTGCGTGTACTCTGCTGAGTGTCTGTCACTGGCTCATCCTTGTCATTTTTCTAAAATTGGTGCTGCTTTATTCTATTTTAAATTTACTAAAATCTATTAGTGTGACGCTCTTCCATCAAAATTCAATACATTGCTTGCAAACATAACAGAAGTCCACAAAAAGGCCTTTCACAGCAAGTGAACAGTTGTGTTCAGTGTTCACTCTAGTCTGAGGTTTAAATTTTTGGTAGGAGTGTAGATCCCGCTCCACTTACTTCAACCACCGCTGCGTGTACTCTGCTGAGTGTCTGTCCCTGGCTCATCCTTGTCATTTTTCTAAAATTGGTGCTGCTACATTCAATTTCAAATAATTCAAATCTATTAGTGTGACATGCTTCCATCCGTATCCAATACATTGGTTGCAAAGAATATAGAATTACACAAAGAGGGCTTTCACAGCTATTGAACAGTTGTGTGAAGTGTTCACTGTAGTCTGAGGTTTTCAGGTATTATTATATTTACTTGTATGCTTTTATTTAAAAGCCAAGAACAATGAAGGCAAACATTCGCACTGCAGCTGTTGTCAAAGTTCAACCCACATTATGCACTTCCAACATTGCAGCTTTTGAGGCATGATGTGAGTTTGATTTGCCTAAGTTATGGAGTGACAAAATGGCTCAGGGAACAAAACATAGAGATTTTGGGTCCATGGGCTGGAAACTCCCCAGATCTTAATCCCATTGAGAACTTGTGGTCAATCATCAAGAGACGGGTGGACAAACAAAAAATTAAAAATTCTGACAAAATGAAAGCATTGATTGTGCAAGAATGGACTGCTATCAGCCAGGATTTGGTCCAGAAGTTGATTGAGAGCATGCCAGGGAGAATTGCAGAGGTCCTGAAGAAGAAGGGTCAACACTGCAAAATTAGACTTGCTGCATTAACTCATTCTAACTGTCAATATAAGCTTTTGTTACTCATATGTTTGCAATTATATTTCTGTCTGTGATAAAAATATCTGTCAAACACACATAAAAATCAGAGGGCAGCAGATCATGTGAAAATATCATATTTGTGTCATTATCAAAACTTTTGGCCATGACTGTACAGTTCAGGTGGTAGAACATAACAGGATACATGTATAACGTTGCCAACCAGTAGTGTTGAGCGATACTGCTCGATATCTAAAAATATCGGATCGGAATGGTATCGCCGATATCACTAAATATCGTCGATATCCGATTCCGATACCGGAAGTCCAATGTAAGTCTATGGGAACCAAATATCGACATTAAAAAAAAACATTCTTGCCTTGTTGGTTAATTGTACATGAAGGAAAACAACAAAGACTAATGTAGAATGTATTGGGGGAGGTTGAGGAGACAATAAAGGCATACATGTTTAACCCAATGCATTGGAATAGCATTAATATATATTTTTTTGGAAATACGTTTGGATTGACTAACAAATTGACAATGTTGTTAACCTTTTTTCTATTTTGGCAAATATGTATGTTTCACAACTTCCATGCTCTTCACCTTTTTAACTTTTGCCAGTGGCACACTTTCTCCTTCATAATCTTCAGCAGCAGCATCATCTTTCTCATCAAATTATTCTTCATCTTCACCTTCTTAATCTTCTTCTTAAACTTCTTGCTATTCATGTTTTTGTTTACATTACTCATATTGTTATTATTAAACTAATTAATCTTCTTCATATTCAAATTCTTCATCTTCTTCCTCTTCATCTTCTTCATCATATTCTTATTTGTGACAGAGATTCCTGTACTTGTAATCTGTAAAAGTATGAATTGTTCATCCTTCCGTTCTTGCTGTCACAAAAGATTTAAATTACAACAGTATTTGTCCGTGTTCAGTTTAGCCTGCAGCAGCAGGCATTTTCCAGGGGCACCACGAGGAGGAACGGACTCACCCCCATACACTGCTTAGTCTTCTTCTGCTTAGAATTTAGAGCATATATTTTGCTCTTCATTTTGGTCTTATACTTCATGTTCTTCTGCTTTTTGATCTTCTGCTTATTGTTCTTCTGTCTCTTGTTCTGTATCTTGTAGTTTGTCTTAACCTTCTTTGTCCTGTTGGTGATCTTCTTCTGGGTAATCTTTTATTTTTTCTTTGTGATGGTGTTCAGGCTGGTTGGCTTCATGCTCGTCGTCCTTGTTGTCGTCATCTTCTTCTGGGTGGTCTTTAAGGTCGTCTAATTTCCGAGAAACAGCTGACGTTACTGGAACCCTGACGGGTATCAGATGGAGCAAGAGACAATGGAAGTAACGAGGACCAGCTGACTGTACTGGACCCCGGACGGGTAGCAGAAGGAAAAGAGGCAATGTCACAACCGAGTTACCAGCTGACGTTACTGTGACACGGTTACTAAGCAGGAGGTACCTGTGCTCCAAAGCACTACCAAGGACCAGCAGACGTTGGTGGAACTCGGAAACGGAGATGGAGGCACCTAGGCCAAAGGCACTGGGGAGAACCAGTTGACGGTACTGGACCCCGGACGGGTAGCAGAAGGAAAAGAGGCAATGTCACAACCGAGTACCAGCTGACGTTACTGTGACACGGTTACTAAGCAGGAGGTACCTGTGCTCCAAACCACTACCAAGGACCAGCAGACGTTGGTGGAACTCGGATACGGAGATGGAGGCACCTAGGCCAAAGGCACTGGGGAGAACCATTTGACGGTACTGGACCCCGGACGGGTAGAAGAACGCACCCATGAAAATGTAAGCTGACAGGACGCAAGCCGTCCGCAGTTACCGAATCACACAGTCCTACAGTGGGTGCTTGTCCTATTGTCACAATGGAAACCGCCTTTATTTACATATCCCACAGCACACATAGGAATCACCTAAACTGCAGGCACCATAGAGTCGGCTAACCCGAATGCAACACGACAGCACAACTTATTGGAGGATAATTGACGTTCACACTGCCAGGAAACAGCTGTCGTGCTGTAACCAGGCTGGCCATGAGTCAGTACCCCTGCCAATTACTTACGAGCAACAAATGGCGGTGTTGTAGCCCAGGGAGTAGAGTTCAGGTGGTAGAAAGATGAACATAACAGGAGACATGGAAAACGTTGCCAAACAGTTATTTAATCTGAAAACGGACAGGCAAATTCAGGTGAGATCCATGCCTTGTTCATTTTCAGAAAAGTAAGCCGGTCTACATTCTCTGAGGATAGTCGCATGCGACGGTCTGTTACTACACCACCTGCAGCACTAAAGACACGCTCAGATAATACACTGGCAGCAGGGCAAGCCAGCACCTCCAATGCATACTGGCTAAGCTCTGGCCATGTATCCAACTTAGAGACCCAAAATTTGAAAGGGGAAGAGGCATCTGGGAGTACACTTAGAGGGAAAGCCAAGTAGTCTGTCACCATCTTACGGAAACGTTTCTTCCTGGTGACTGGAGCCGTCTCGGATGGTGTAGACCTTGCTGGCGCTGTCACAAAACTTTTCTACATTTGTAACATACAGCTCTTGCCCTGTGCAGAGGCGCTGCTTCTGCTCCCTCTTGTTGTAGAGGTGTCTACACTGCCTCGACGCACAGAGCTGCTTTGTAAAGCAGTAGCAGCAGCAGCAGCTCTCTCGGCTGGAATGTACAACAGTATGGATTGCACCAGTGTGTCTTGGTACTCCTGCATTTTACGGTCCCGGTTCACCGGTGTGATGAGGGTTTGTAAGTTGTCCCGGTAGCGAGGGTCTAGGAGGGTGTACACCCAATAATCTGACGTGGTGAGAATGTGGGCGATGCGGCGGTCGTTTCTCAGGCACTGAAGCATGAAATCAACCATGTGCTGCAGACTCCCAACTGGCCAACAAAGGCTGTCCTCTGGAAGAGGCGTCATCTCTGCCTCTCTGCATCACCCCACCCTCGCTCTACATACTGACTAGAGCGTTGTGTACCTCCCTCTGTAGGGATTTCTTCCTCCTCCATTGACTCCTCCTCCTCCTCATCCTCCTCACAAAGTGAGCCCTGCCCAGCCCTTTGTGAGGAACCACGTTGCGCTGACTGTCCTGAAGGTAATTGAATTTGTGACTCCTCATCCTCCACCTCTTCCAAAACCTCTTCCTTTAGTGCTTTCAGTGATTTCTGAAGCAGGCAGATAAGGGGGACAGTCATGCTGACTAGTGCATCATCTGCACTCGCCATCCGCGTTGAGACATCAAACGCACGCAAAACGTCGCAGATGTCCTTCATAGAGGCCCACTCAGTAGTGGTGAAGTGTGAACGGCGCAAATTGCGAGTTGATTGCGCCTGTTGCAGCTGATACTCCATTACTGCTGGCTGCTGCTCACACAACCGCTCCAACATATGTAACGTGGAATTCCACCTGGTGGGTACGTCACATATGATGCGATGTTCAGGAAGGCGAAATCTGACTTGCAGAGCTGCAATGCGCGATCTGGCCATGCTGGAACGTCGCAAGTGAGCGCACTCTAGGCGGACCTTGTGCAGCAGTGCATCAAGATCCGGATAGTCCCTCAAAAAACTCTGCACGACCAAGTTGAGCACATGTGCCAGACATGGTATGTGAGTGAGGTTGCCAAGGCCCAGAGCTGCCACCAGATTTCGGCCATTGTCACACACTACCAAGCCTGGCTGGAGATTAGCTGACTTTAACCACACGTCGCTCTCCTGCTTGATGGCATCCCAGAGCTCCTGGGATGTGTGGCTTCGATTCCCCATGGAAATTAATTTCAGGACGGCCTGTTGACGTTTGGCCACGGCTGTGCTCATATCGGTCGCAACAGGTAAGCGTTCACGGGTCCATGTGGAGGTATACCGTGACGGCTCGTGCAGCGATGATTCTGAGGAACTGGAGTAGGAGGAGGAATCAATGTGTACAGACTGGATTCCTGCAATCCTTGGAGTTGGCAGAACACGTACAGCGCCACTGGCAAGATCTGTACCCGGCTCCACAACATTGACCCAATGGGCAGTGAGGGAAAGGTATCGTCCCTGGCCATGGGTACTGGTCCACGCATCGGTGGTCAGGTGGACCCTGCTACTGACGGCGTTTAGTAGCGCATGTTTAATGTTTCCCTCGACATGTTTTTGCAGAGCAGGGACAGCTTGCCTGCTGAAATAAAATCGGCTTGGCACATTATATTGTGGGACTGCCAATGCCATAAAGTTCCTGAAACTGTCAGTCTCCACCAGCCTGAATGACAGCATTTCAAGGGACAGGAGTTTTGCAATGCCAGCATTCAGAGCCTGTGCTCGTGGATGGTTTGCCGAGTATGGCCGTCTTTTATCCCATGCCTGTGGTACCGATGGCTGTTTTTTGTTCTGGGAGTGTGACGATGACTGTGAACTTGCTGCTGTGGGTGGAATAACAGTTTGTCTATGGACAACAGTGACCGAGGTTCTTCCATGGAGATCCTGTGAGGAAGCCGAACCAGGTGTGTGTGAGCTGGAGGTAGAGGCTCGAACACGACCTGAAGATGTAGGTGCTGCTGTAGGTTGGCGTACATCTACAGTGTGTCTTTGTAACTCAGCTACGTGCTTTGTCTGTACATGTTTCCACATATTTGTGGTATTCAGGTTACTGATATTTTTACCTCTTTTAACTTTTTGCTTACACAGCTTGCATTGAACATAGCAAATATCATCTACAAGTCTGTCAAAAAAGGACCACGCAGTGCAAGTCATGGGAGCGCCAATTTTGACATTTCTAAGAGAACTGCTACCAACAGGTGCCAAACTAGAGGCTACAGGCAAGCGAGTCTGCAGCCTACCTCTCCCTCCTCTTTGTACCGTTGGGACAATCTCTTCCTCAGAGCTGCTCCCACCACCTTCCTGTTGCTCACACCATGTTGGGTCTCGGACTTCATCATCTCCACTACCCTCTTCCAACACCTGCTGCTGTTGGATTGTCTGGGCAGCACCATGCTCCACAAAACCTGGCACCTGAGTCTCATCATCATCATAAGATGCGTTCTGCGGTGTGCTATCCATCGGCACTGGCTCACCCGCCTCTTCAGATTGAGAGAGACACAGCTGTTGCGCATCACTGCATACTCCCTCTTCTTCAAATTGCAGAATGCTGCTTGCCTGTGCCCGTGTTTGCGAGCCAACAGATTCTGAGAACAGAAGCAGAGACTCAGCTGGCTCCTGTACAGAACTCTCTGACTGCCTGGGCAATTTGACAGGCGGTGAACAGACAGATGGTTGCTCAACAGTGTTGTGTTCCTGAGAGGAGGTGGAAGGAATTGAAGTCGATGCATTGGCTGCCATCCAACCAACAACGGCTTCAATTTGTTCTTCCCGCAGCAGGGGGGCACGCCGAGCTCCTACCAAAGTGCGCATAAAGGAACGCTCATGGGTAAAACTGGTGGATGCTGTGTCACTGAGGGCGGCAGCAGCCACAGAATCCCCACGTCCTCTCCCTGCTGAAACTCCACGGCCACGACCACGTGCCTTACTCACTGACTTCTTCATCTTGGTAGATTGATAAAGAAAGTCAGAAAAGTTATAAGGCCTAAGTGTGGTTATTACGCAGAGACTGAAGTGAACACTGAAACACAACTGTTCACAATCTGTGAAAGGCTACTCCTTTGTCTACTTCTATAGTGTTTGCAACCAATGTATTGGATACGGATGGAAGCGCGTCACACTAATAGATTATATTTTAAATGGAATGGAGCAGAACCAATTGGAGATAAATGAAAAGGATGAGGCACTGAGACACGCTCAGCAGAGTACAAGCAGCAGTGCTTGAACAAGTAACTGGAGCGTGATGTGCACTCAAAAAATAAAAAACACAGACTGAAGTGAACACTGAAACACAACTGTTCACAATCTGTGAAAGGCTACTCCTTTGTCTACTTCTATAGTGTTTGCAACCAATGTATTGGATACGGATGGAAGCGCGTCACACTAATAGATTATATTTTAAATGGAATGGAGCAGAACCAATTGGAGATAAATGAAAAGGATGAGACACTGAGACACGCTCAGCAGAGTACAAGCAGCAGTGCTTGAACAAGTAACTGGAGCGTGATGTGCACTCAAAAAATAAAAAACACAGACTGAAGTGAACACTGAAACACAACTGTTCACAATCTGTGAAAGGCTACTCCTTTGTCTACTTCTATAGTGTTTGCAACCAATTTATTGGATACGGATGGAAGCGCGTCACACTAATAGATTATATTTTAAATGGAATGGAGCAGAACCAATTGGAGATAAATTAAAAGGATGAGGCACTGAGACACGCTCAGCAGAGTACAAGCAGCAGTGCTTGAACAAGTAACTGGAGCGTGATGTGCACTCAAAAAATAAAAAACACAGACTGAAGTGAAAACTGAAACACAACTGTTCACAATCTGTGAAAGGCTACTCCTTTGTCTACTTCTATAGTGTTTGCAACCAATGTATTGGATACGGATGGAAGCGCGTCACACTAATAGATTATATTTTAAATGGAATGGAGCAGAACCAATTGGAGATAAATGAAAAGGATGAGGCACTGAGACACGCTCAGCAGAGTACAAGCAGCAGTGCTTGAACAAGTAACTGGAGCGTGATGTGCACTAAAAAAATAAAAAACACAGACTGAAGTGTAAATTGCATGGAGCTGCAAGAATTACACTGAAGAAAAAAAAAAGAGTCTGTGAGTGACACGTGCAGATGCCTACAGACAGCGTTGCATGCAGAGCAAACTGCAGCGTCACCTGCACTCACACACACCTTGCAGAGCTGTTAAAACAACACTGCAGGCAAAAGGAAGCTTTACACAGCGGTTGGTGCTAGCCTGCCTACAGCACAGTACACTAAATCGCAATCTCTAACTGTCCCTCAGAGTCAGCACAGCAGCATTCTGTCCCTTACTGAATTCACAGCACAGTGACGCTAAAATGGCAGCGGCGCCTTTTATAGTGCATTCTGACATCATTTCAGCATCCAATCACAGCCATGCCATTAGTTAACATGACCACAGCAGTACAGGATGTGCCCACACTTCTTAGGATTCCTCATTGGCTGACTAAAATCACATTGCCTCTCAAAGAATTATGGGAACTTCCGATTCCGGTATACGATATATGGAAAATATCAAAACTAAGTATCGAAAGGCCAATAGAGCTAATATCGGCTGATACCCGATACTTGCGGTATCGTATCGCTCAACACTACCAACCAGTTATTTAATCGGAAACAGGACAGGCAAATTCATGCGTGATCCATGCCTTGTTCATTTTCAGCAAAGTAAGCCGGTCTACATTATCGGAGGATAGTCGCATGCGACGGTCTGTTAGTACACCACCTGAAGCACAAAAGACGCGCTCCGATAATACACTGCCAGCAGGGCAAGCCAGCACCTCCAATGCATACTGGCTAAGCTCTGGCCATGTATCCAGCTTAGAGACTCAAAACTTGAATGGGGAAGAGCCATCTGGGAGTACACTGAGAGGGCAAGACATGTCGTCTGTCACCATCTTACGGAAACGTTGCCTCCTGCTGACTGGAGCCGTCTCGGATGGTGTAGACATTGGTGGCGCTGCCACAAAACTTTGCCACATTTGGAACATACTGGTCTTGCCCTGTGCAGAGGCGCTGCTTGTGCTCCCTCTTGTTGCAGAGCTGTCTCCACTGCCTCGACACACAGAGCTGCTTTGTAAAGCAGTAGCTGCAGCAGTGCTCTCGGCTGGAATGGAGAACATTATGAATTCCAACAAGCTTACAACCTGCAATGATCCTCAGTGTACTCAACCATCGTACGACCAGCTGTACCCTTTCCTATTGCATTCTCACCCATCCCTGCAGACTGTGAGCCCTCGCGGGCAGGGTCCTCTCTCCTTCTGTACTTGTGTGTCCCTTGTCCAGCACATCTTTATTGTACCTGTCTATATTTTTCCCTTGTCATATGTAAAGCGCCATGGAATAAATGGCACTATATAAATGTATAATAATAATAATAATTGCAGCAGTGTGTCTTGTTACTCCCGCATTTTACGCTCCCGGTTCAACGGTCTGATGAGGCTTTGAAAGTTGTCCCGGTAGCGAGGGTCTAGGAGGGTGTACACCCAATAATCAGACGTGGTGAGAATGTGGGTGATGTGGCGGTCGTTTCTCAGGCACTGCAGCATGAAATCAACCATGTGCTGCAGACTTCCAACTGGCCAAGAAACGCTGTCCCCTGCAAGAGGCGTCATCTCTGCCTGCTCTGCATCACCCCACCCTCGCTCTACATACTGACTAGAGTGTTGTGTACCTCCCTCTGGAGCGATGTCTTCCTCCTCCATTGACTCCTCCTCATCCTCCTCACAAAGTGAGCCCTGCCCAGCCCTTTGTGAGGAACCACGTTGCGCTGACTGTACATATGGTGATGGAATTTGTGACTCCTCATCCTCCACCTCTTCCAAAACCTCATCCCTTAGTGCTTGCAGTGTTTTTTCAAGCAGGCAGATAAGGGGGACAGTCAGGCTGACTAGTGCATCATCTGCACTCGCCATCCGCGTTGACTCATCAAACGCACGCAAAACGTGACAGATGTCCTTCATAGAGTCCTTCGCCAGTCCTTACACTGGCTGCCCATCCATTATAGGATCCAATTCAAAGTACTTGTTCTCACCCACAAAGCTCTCCACAGTGCAGCACCCCCTACATCTCCTCCCTCATTTCTATCTATCGGCCTAACCGACTGCTGCGCTCTGCAAACGACCTTGGACTAACCTCTGCACTAATCCGTACCTCCAACTCCCGACTCCAAGACTTCTCCCGCGCTGCGCCAATCCTCTGAAATGCTGTACCCCAAGAAATTAGGACTATCCGCAATTTGCATGGTTTCAGGCGCTCCCTCTAAACACATTTGTTCAGAGCGGCCTATCACATTCACTAATCAAAGTCATTCTATGTGTGTGTGTGTGTGTGGTGTGTGTGTGTGTGTGTGTGTGTGTAGCCCATTCACTATCTCCATCCATCCATCCATCCCTCACTCCCTCAAAATGGCTGGACCATCATTGTAAATACACCATTGTATATAAACACCTGTACTTTGTAGCTCCCCCTCCTCATTGTAGATTGTAAGCTCTCACGAGCAGGGCCGGCCTATATTGCTTTAATTATTGTATTGTTAACGTTGTTACTTATGACTTTTGTTCTGAAACTGTTAAACTGTAAAGCGCTGCGGAATCTGTTGGCGCTATATAAATAAAGATTATTATTATTATTATTATAGAGGCCCACTCAGTAGTGGTGAAGTGTGAACGGCGCAAATTGCGAGTTGATTGCGCCTGATGCAGCTGATACTCCATTACTGCTGGCTGCTGCTCACACAACCGCTCCAATCTATGTAATTGTGAATTCCACCTGGTGGGTACGTCACATATGATGCGATGTTCAGGAAGGCGAAATCTGCGTTGCAGAGCTTCAATGCGCGATCTGACCATGCTGGAACGTCGCAAGTGAGCGCACTGTAGGCGGACCTTGTGCAGCAGTGCATCAATATCCGTATAGTCCCTCAAAAAACTCTGCACGACCAAGTTGAGCACATGTGCCAGACATGGTATGTGAGTGAGGTTGACAAGGCCCAGAGCTGCCACCAGATTTCGGCCATTGTCACACACTACCAAGCCTAGCTGGAGATTCGCTGTCAAAAACCACACGTCGCTCTCCTGCTTCATGGCATTCCAGAGCTCCTGCGCTGTGTGGCTTCGATTCCCCATGGAAATTAATTTCAGGACGACCTGTTGACGTTTGCCCACGGCAGTGCTCATATCGGTCGCAACAGCTAAGCGTTGTGTGGTGCATGTGTGGGGTGCACGCATCACAGAAAGCAAAGCATCATAGAAGACAAGCATTGAGTAAACGGCAGTTATTCATGGCAGTTAATCAGGGCTGGAATAAGGTAGTCCACACTTTGCTATATTTTTAATCCTGAACAAAACATTTTCATAAATATTATGTTTATCAAATACCCTTATTATTATTATTACAACCTCATGCATGTTTTGCAATATATTTTAAATTTTATTTTAGGATATTTGTTTCTTGTTTTTTGTTGTTTTTAATTATGTACATTAACTGTATCCTCCTGTGTTCCCTTGCCTTCCACAAACACCGCCCCATCCCCCCTTCATCACGACTCATACACATGAGCCCCTCCATACTTCCCTCTCCCATGTACAGTTCCCATGCACTCATCACCTTCCTGAGAAACCTCAGCCCATCTAGCCGAAACACATCACTGAAAAAAACAACTTACAACACCAACAACTACCTGCTCTTTATCTTCCTACTCCTATTGATTTCAGGGGACATCTCCCCCAACCCTGGTCCACCATCCCCCAACCTCAATCCCTACCCTACCTCATATCAAAACCATAATAATCTTATTAATATTAATTGCACTCCCTCATCTCCTTCGTTTAACTGTGCCCTCTGGAATCCACGGTCTGCATGCAACAAGCTAACCTTCCTGCACAACTACTTTCTGAACAACTCTCTTCATCTGTTGGCCCTGACTGAAACCTGGATTCAGGATTCTGACACGGTTTCCCCTCCTGCCATTTCCTATGGTGGCTTATAGTTCTCACATTCCCCGAGACCCTCAAACAGACATGGTGGTGGAGTCGGCATACTCCTGTCCCCACAATGCACTTTCCAGGTCATCCCCCCAATTCCATCACTCTCATTCCCTTCTTTTGAGGTCCACACCATCATGCTCTTTCGTCCCCTCTCCCTCAGAGTAGCGGTCATATATCGGACCCCAGGCCCAAAGTCATTCTATGTGTAAGTGTGTGTGTGTAGCCCATTCACTATCTCCATCCATCCCTCACTCCCTCAAAATGGCTGGACCATCATTGTAAATAGACCATTGTATATAAACACCTGTACTTTGTAGCTCCCCCACCTCATTGTAAATTGTAAGCTCTCAAGAGCAGGGGCGGCTTCTATTGCTTTAATTATTTTATTGTTAACGTTGTTACTTATTACTTGTGTTCTGAAACTGTTAAACTGTAAAGCGCAGCGGAATCTGTTTGCCCTATATAAATAAAGATTATTATTATTATTATTATTATTATTAAGCGTTCACTGGTCAATGTGGAGGTAGACCGTGACGGCTCCTGCAGCAATGTTTCTGAGGAACTGGAGTAGGAGGAGGAGTCAATGTGTACAGACTTGATTCTTGCAATCCTTGGAGTTGGCAGAACACGTACAGCGCCACTCGCAAGATCTGTACCCGGCTACACAACATTGACCCAATGGGCAGTGAGGGAAAGGTATCGTCCCTGGCCATGGGTACTGGTCCATGCAGCGGTGGTCAGGTGGACATTGCTACTGACGAAGTTTAGTAGCGCATGTTTAATTTTTCACGCAACATGCTTTTGCAGACCAGGGACGGCTTGCCTGCTGAAATAAAATCGGCTTGGCACATTGTATTGTGGGACTGCCAATGCCATTAAGTTACGGAAACTGTCAGTCTCCACCAGCCTGAATGACAGCATTTCAAGGGACAGGAGTTTTGCAATGCCAGCATTCAGAGCCTGTGCTCGTGGATGGTTTGCCGAGTATGGCCGTCTTTTATCCCATGCCTGTGGTACCGATGGCTGTTTTGTGGCCTGGGTGTGTGAGGATGACAGGGAACTTGCTGCTGTGGGTGGAATAACACTTTGTCTCTGGACAACATTGACCGAGGTTCTTCCATGGCGATCCTGTGAGAAAGCCGAACCAGCTGTGTGTCAGCTGGAGGAAGAGGCTCCGACACGACCTGAAGATGTAGGTGCTGCTGTAGGTTGGCCTACATCTCCAGTGTGTCTTTGTAACTCAACTACGTGCTTTGTACCCACATGTTTGCACATATTTCCCACCTCTTCCGACAAGCCTACAACCTGCAATGATCATCAGTCTACTGAACCACCACACGATCAGCTCTTCCCTCTACTAGTGTATCCTCAACCACCCCTGTAGATTGTGAGCCCTCGCGGGCTGGGTCCTCTCTCCTTCTGTACTTGTGTGTGCCTTGTATTGCTCATGTTTACTGTAATTGTCTATATTTGCCCCTCTTCACATGTAAAGCGCCATGGACTAAATGGCGCTATTAAAATCTATAATAATAATAATATTACTGGTATTGACGTTACTGACACTTTTACCTGTTTTTACTTTTAGATTACACAGCTTGCATTTCACATAGCAAATATCATCTGCAAGTGTGTCAAAAAAGGACCACGCAGTGCAAGTCCTGGGAGCGCCCGTTTTGACTTTTGGAAGAGAACTGCTCCGAACAGGTTCCAAACTGGAGGCTACAGTCAACCGAGTCTGCAGCCTAACTCTCCCTCCTGTTTGTACCGTTTTGGCAATCTCTTCCTCAGAGCTGCTCCCACCACCTTCCTGTTCCTCACGCCATGTTGGGACTTGGACCTCATCATCTCCACTACCCTCTTCCAAAACCTGCTGCTGTTGGGTGGTCTGGCCAGCACCATGCTCAACAGAAACTGGCACCTGAGTCTCATCATCATCAGATGCGTTCTGCGGTGTGCTGAGCATCGGCACTGGCTCACCCGCCTCTTCAGATTCTGAGAGACACAGCTGTTGCGCATCACTGCATACTCCCTCTTCTTCACATTACAGAATGCTGCTTGGCTGGGTCCCTGTTTGCAAGCCAACAGATTCTGAGAACAGAAGCAGAGACTCAGCTGGATCCTGTACAGAACTGTCTGACTGCCTGGGCAATTTGGCAGGCGGTGAAGAGACAGATGGTTGCTCAACAGTGCTGTGTTCCTGAGAGGAGGTGGAAGCAATTGAAGTCGATGCATTGGCTGCCATCCAAGCAACAACGGCTTCAATTTGTTCTTCCCGCAGCAGGGGGGTACGCCGACCTCCTACTAAAGTGCACATAAAGGAACGCTCGGAAGTGCTGTTAGCACAGTCAACATTTGCTCCTGTGTTACTGGGGTTCAGTAATGTCAGCTGTTCCCCTGCTGTGTGTACGCCAAAAAGTCATGCTGCCTCCACCCTGTCCTCCTCTCATCCCTGGGCTCCAACACCGCCAGTTGTTGCTCGGAAGTAATTGGCACGGGTACTGACTCCTGCCCAGCCTGGTTACAGCACGACAGCTGTTTACTGGCAGTGTCAACGTTAATTAGCCTCCAATAAGTTGTCCTGTCGTGTTGCATTCGGGTTAGCCGACTCTATGGTGCCTGCAGTTTAGGTGATTCCTATGTGTGCTGTGGGATATCTAAATAAAGTCTGTTTCCGTTGTGACAATAGGACAAGCACCCACTGTAGGACTGTGTGATTCGGTAACTGCGGACAGCTTGCGGCCTGTCAACTTACATTTTCATGGGTGCCTTATGGTACCCGTCCGGGTTCCAGTACCGTCAGCTGGTTCTCCGCAGTGCCTTTGGCCTCGGTGCCTCCAGTTCGGTATCCGAGTTCCAGCAACGTCTGCTGGTCCTTGGTAGTGCTTTTGAGCACAGGTACCTCCTGCTTAGTAACCTTGTCCCAGTAACTTCAGCTGGTCCTCGGTTGTGCCATTGGCTCTTTTCCTTCTGCTGCCCCTCCGGGTTCCAGCACAGTCAGCTGGTCCTCGTTACTTCCATTGTCTCTTGTACCATCTGATACCCGTCCGGGTTCCAGTAACATCATCTGGTTCTCGGAAGTTAGACAACCGTAAAGACCACCCAGAAGAAGATGACAACCCCAAGGACGACGAGCATCAAGCCAACCAGCCTGAACACCATCACAAAGAGGAAATAAAAGATTACCCAGAAGAAGATCACCAACAGGACAAAGAAGGTTAAGACAAACTACAAGATACAGAACAAGAGACAGAAGAACAATAAGCAGAAGATCAAAAAGCAGAAGAACATGAAAAATAAGACCAAAATGAATGAAGAGCAAAATATATGCTGTAAATTATAAGCAGAAGAAGACTAAGCAGTGTATGGGGGTGAGTCCGTTCCTCCTCGTGGTGCCCCTGGAAAATGCCTGCTGCTGCAGGCTAAACTGAACACGGACAAATACTGTTGTAATTTAAATCTTTTGTGACAGCAAGAACGGAAGGAAGAAAAATTCATACTTTTACAGATTACAAGTACAGGAATCTCTGTCACAAATAAGAATATGATGAAGAAGATGAAGAGGAAGAAGATGAAGAAGAAGAATATGAAGAAGAATAATAGTTTAATAAGAACAATATGAGTAATGTTAACAAAAAGATGAATAACAAGAAGTTTAAGAAGAAGATAAAGAAGGTGAAGATGAAGAATAATTAGATGACAAAGATGATGCTGCTGTAGATTATGAAGGTGAAAGTGTGGCAAAAGTTAAAAAGGTCAAGAGCATGGAAGTTGTGAAACATACATATTTGCCAAAATAGAAAAAAGGTTAACAACATTGTCAATTTCTTCGTCAATCCGAACGTCTTTAAAAAAAAAATTATTAATGCTATTCCATTGGATTGGGTTAAACATCTATGCCTTTAATGTCTCCTCAACCTCCCCCAATACATTCTACATTACTCTTTGTTGTTTTCCTTCATGTACAATTATCCAACAAGCCAAGAATGGGTTTTTTTTAATTACGATATTTTGTTCCCATAGACTTACATTGGATTTCCGGTATCGGTATCGGGTATCGCCGATATTTTGTGGATATCGTCGATACCATTCCGATCCGATATTTTTGGATATCGGAAAGTATCGCTCAACTCTAACTACTACATGACTTGAATATATTTTGTTCCATTGAAAGACTACTTTTGTTCATTTTTTTTGGTGTCTATATTTTGTCTGATTTCTATATTATTTTGTATCCTTTAGTCTGAAGAAGGTCAGAGTGTTTGACCGAAACGTTGCTATTACTATATTTTGTGGATGGTACTACAAATAAATCACCCATATTTTTTTCACCTATTTTGAGTGCCGGATTTATTATCTTCGCCTTATCCAAAGACCACTGATAACATCTGTTACTGGCCAACCTACTTGACTCCCTTTGTTTTGGCAGCCACACAGCGGTATGCCTTGTAAATGAGACTCAGAAAGAGTATGTGCTCGAGTGGATGGCAAGTGCTGCATAAAGTGGCCTGTCCTCCTCTTTTTCCACATTAACATTATACACAGTACAATCCTCAGAGGTGGCACCCGAATCACCTTTGTTTCCCCCATGTCACAAATTTCCAAACGCCCAAGTGACAGTGGGGAACCTCAGAATGACAATTCTGAAGAGCTGTTCACACATTGTATTCCATGGGCATAAGAGGTCTGCTCCGAAGAATCACAGAATCCAGAGGAGGAAAGCATCTGCACCGATGTCCAAAATTTATTCATGTTGGATCCGGAGCCGGATGAAATAGGGTCAGATACCAGAGATGCACGTGGACTGTACTGTGGTGTCAGGGCAGGAAGAGGAGGAGAGTGACTC
Source organism: Oophaga sylvatica (assembly GCA_033576555.1). NCBI lineage: Eukaryota > Metazoa > Chordata > Amphibia > Anura > Dendrobatidae > Oophaga > Oophaga sylvatica. The sequence goes on along the minus strand of JARQOD010001791.1, from coordinate 46,206 downwards.
TCAGGGTAGGAGTGTGAGAACAGAGAGGATTGTTGTGAAAGCTCTGGATCTGACTTCTGAGTTTGGGCTCCCACTGGTGGCTGCTCATAGTAATGAAGCTGCTTTGGCTGACACAAGTCTTTCAGCTGGGGTTGATGATTTGCAATCAGGTGTTACTGACTGGGGAGATATAAGTGAGCAACCTTCCCATGATCCTTGCAGGTGATTTGTTTCTTCCTGGTCCCATTTGGAAGTCAGCTTGCTTCCTGATTTGTCCTGCAACTTTCAGATAAGTTATTTGCTGTTTATTTCTGTGGCCTTTGTTTTGTCTATCTCAGTTTTCAGCCCTTCTGGAGTTAGTACAGCCAGGTTCCCCTGTGGGGGCCTGCGCTGGACTCTGTTTCTCATTTGCCACTGTTTATGTATTTTCAGTTCCCTGTTATTTCAGTATCTGCTGATTAGCTACCAGTTCACACCAGTGACAGTTTATGCATTTCCAGTTCCCTGTTAGTACAGTGTCTGCTGGTTTGCTACCAGTTCACCCCAGTTCTAGTGGGGGCGAGATTGTGTGGTCTCAGTATTTTTGTATATCAGATGTGTTTGAATTTTTCTTAGAGTTTTTGCTGGATTGCAGTCAGTATTCTATCCTGTCCTGTTCTATCTAGACAGTTTGGGCCCCAGCATTTGCTTACTCTATTTTCTGCCTGTGTTTGTATTTCATCTTGTCTCACCGCCAATATATGTTTGGGGGCTACCTTTTCCTTTGGGGCTCTATTTCGGGGCAGTAAGCCTTCCTCTTTCTCTCTTTGGCTTAGTTAGCTCTCCGGCTGTGTCGAGGCGTCTAGGGCACCGTAGGCACGTCCAACGGCTGCTTCTAGTTGTGCTGTCAGTTTAGGGGTCTGCAATCCGCTAGTTACCAATCTCTCTGGGTGTCTGGTTGCCTGGTCTATTTTTGATGCTGTCCTCCTCGGCTACCAAATCATAACAGAGGATGATGATGAGGTTGTAGATCCTACTTTGTGTGAACCCAGAGGTACGAAGGTGAGAAGCTCAGCAGAGGAAACGAGGGATGAGGAAGATGAGGTGGTTACATTGCGGCTTCCCACACAGACACAAACTGACGCAACCACGACAAGCACTGCATCCTCAGCCCCAACTCTGGCTTTGGCCAGAACCAGTCACAAGTGTGCAGTTGCAGGGACAGCAAGAGTTGCCTAGCCTGAGCGCTTTTTGAAACCGCAAAGCATAACCCAACACACATTATCTGTCAAGTTTAAAAAAAAATACTCAGTAGAGACAAAAATTGCAGTAATTTGACAACTACATGCATGAACCGGCACATGCACGATCAAAATGCCTTAGTTTGCGAATCTCAATGCGCTCACCGGCCGTCGCATAAATCCCAGCTGCTGCTTCTTCCTCCTTCATCAACATTCCAAGTGTTTACACACAGGTCTCCAGCCGCAGAAACTATAACTGTTTACCCATCACAGTCGGGGTGAGTGAGAGCCGGTCAGCTGTTACGGAAGTAGACATGACTGCTGCTTTTGTGTTACCTAGCACGACACATCTTTCTCAATTCACCATAACATCTCTGCCTGCACCTCACTCGCAGTCCAGCTGTTTGTCTGTTCTCCGTACGCCACTCTTTCTTAGCACAGCAGTCAGGTCCCGCAGTTGTGGACACGTAAAATAATGTTTCCTCCTAAACAAAGCTAAGAGCTTGAACTGTACCATCTCAAATATGTTGACCATGGAAATGCTGCCTTTCCACCTGGTGGATACAGACGATTTCCGAAAGTTAATGGCTGTCGAAGTCCTCCTGTAGCAGTTGCCCAGTGGCCATTACTTCTCAAAAAAAGCTGTGCCTGCGCTACACCAGCATGTCACAGAAAACATGACCCGTTCCCTGAAAAAATCTGTATCAGCCAGAATGCATTTCACCACTGACACCTGGACGAGCAAACATAGGCAGGGGCGTTACATTTCGCTGACTGGGCACTGGTTAGCTCTGCTGGCTGTGGGAGCACAGTCAAATAACTGTGTTACTATTCTTGCATTTTTCTATCAATAGTAGTCTATAAAACTAATGTTTGTGCCATTTGAGTGTGGCTTTATTAAAACCCCCAAAAATTTAGGCGTTGCATGAGGTGTGAGGACTCCCAACTAAGAAGGCTTACACTGCTCCTTAACCACCAGGTCCTCATCAAAATTTCAATTCCAAGCTGTAACACCTTCACATTCTAGTTTACCTTAACCTGCATTCCATTATATCTCTGCACTGTTTAGGCCTCTTTCACAAATCCGTTTTGCGCCTGACGGCGCCCTCCGGGGTCGCGCTGGAGGGCCGGATCCGGCAAATAGTATATAAAATCTGGATGAGACGGATCCGGTTTTTCGCCGGATCCGTCTCGGGCATCTGACCAAAAACCGGATTATCCGTTTCATCCAGTTTTTTATCCGTTTTTCGCCGGATTACGACGAATCCGGTTTTTTAAAAACGCCCCTAATACGTGATTGGCTACTGTAATCCTATATATATATATACTGTTTATACAGCCCATCTTTGACAGGTTGTATAGGAGCAAGTACAGGTTGGAGAGAAGATGGATGTTATTATTGGCAATATATTGAAGAATCTGGTGGATTTTACAGTGGAGGCGAATCGCTTGAAGGTGATAGTTCGGGAGAAGGAGAGAGCGAGACGTCAGCGCATTATGTGTCAGCGCCAACGACGACGCCGTATGTGGATCCACCCCATCACAGCCCAGAGACTAACCCGTGGTGTGTATTCAACACTGTGCATGGAGTTGAGAGAAAATCCGGAGAAATTTTTTGCATACCTTCGGATGATGAAAGAAAATTTTGATTTTTTGGTGGAGCGTATTGGAGACCAAATCCGAAGATCCGACACCTATTGTCGCTTCTCAATTTCTCCGGCGGAGCATCTCATGGTCACTATAAGGTAAGCTATATGTATTGGATCTGCTTGCTTGAGCACATTTGTAACTGGAATGTTGTTGCTAGTAATTTTTAACCTTTTTTTATAGTATCTCCAATTGTTATAGCTGTGATTTTGAAGTTTTTTTTTGTTTGTTTTGTTTACAGATTTCTGGCAACAGGAGAAACTCTGTCATCGCTACATTTCCAGTATCGGCTGGGAATTTCAACAATCTCAGGCATTATCAAGTACACTTGTCGTGCTCTGTGGGACTCTTTGGTTGGAGAATTTGTTCCAGAGCCAACTACAGACTGGTGGATTGAAATAGCGGACCAGTTTCTCCAGATCTGCCAGTTTCCCAATTGCCTGGGCGCTGTTGACGGCAAACACATCTGCATTCTAAAGCCTGCAGGAACTGGATCGGAGTTCTTCAATTATAAAAAATATTTTTTGGTCGTCCTCATGGCTATTGCTGATGCGGAGTACAAATTCATTGCTGTGGACATTGGGGCTTATGGACGGTCCAATGACTCACTGGAGGGTGGGACAGGGACTGGAGGAGCAGGTGATATGGTAGGGAATTGGAACGGTGGAAGGAGGTTGGTAAGAGGCAGGAGTGTGGTACAGGGTAGGTGGCTGGTACTGGGGAGGTTGCTGGTACTGGGGAGGTGACTGGAGTTGGTGAGGTGACTGGAGTCGGTGAGGTGACTGGAGTTGGGGAGGTGGCTGGAGTTGGTGAGGTGACTGGAGTTGGGGAGGTGACTGGAGTTGGGGAGGTGGCTGGAGTTGGGGAGGTGGCTGGAATTGGGGAGGTGGCTGGCACTGGGGAGGTTGCTGGAACTGGGGAGGTGGTTGGAGGGGGGCAGGTGGAGGAGGTTGGGAGGTAGCCTGCACTAGAGCAGTGCGGCAAGTATGCATTACATACATCTGCTGGTCAGTAGATAGCGTATCCATGCGCTCGGCTACAGACCTGAAAAAGCTGTGATTTGGAGAAGTTCTTGCTTCTGAATGCATGGTTTGCAGAAGTGTCTTCACCTCCAAAATGTTGGTGTTTATCTGATTAATGCCTGCGGCAATTTGTTCAGATAATACTTTTAGACAGTTCTGGAAAGATGCATTCAAATGCAAGAACTCGGGCGCATAGCTCCTTTCCTGACCCCTCTGCCGCTGCCGCCCAGTAGCCGCAGGTGTACTAGAGGTGGCAGTGGCAGAAGGGTGGGGTAAAGGGAATGCTGTCTCCTCACCAGCAGATTCATGGAATGCAGGCAGCCATGATGCTCCAGTGCTGGTGGATGGGACTGTGGATCGGATGTGAGGGAAGGCTGGGAAGGTGCAGATGTACCGGGGTGGTCAAAGTGTCCCGCAGTGTCAGTCTCCTGAGGGATCGCCCCAGAAGGGTCCAACTCTGCGGGCGCCCGAGTACTGGTCACCGTGCTGTGGAATAAAGAGAAAAAATACAATTAATATCGTGATATGGAATGGCCCTGGCTGAAATAAAAAGTGTAGTTAGACATGTTAAAATTTTCTTGTAATATTTACCTTCTGGTGACCATTGTTGCTCGCAGGAACACCAGGGCTCATGCGTACTTGTACTTGCTCTGGCGTCCTGCAGATCCACTCGGGGCCCGCATCTCCTTGTTGAACTCCTTCTTGCATTTATCCCTCACAGACCACCACCGCTTCACAATTCTCTCCCCTGAAACGAGAAAGCACAAATTGGTTAGTATACAACATCAGTGTTTCCCAAACCACAGTCCTCATGGCCCACACGGGTCATGTTTTCAGGATTTCCATAGTGCTGAACAAAAGGAAATCCTGAAAACATGACCCGTGGGGGCCACGAGGACTGAAGTTTGGGAAACACAGCTTTACATCCAGCTACCTGAACTGTATATACTTACGGTGTCCAGTCTGGGCCTGAACATCAAGGTCCTCCCAGCGGTCCACCATTATGGAAGTGACTTCCACCCAGAGCCGAAGGGTCATGATGAGCTCAGCATGGCAGCGGTCCCCCAAGTTCCACAGTGGCTCCCTTTCTCATACCAGATGGATGAGGAGGTCCACATCTATCCCCTCCTCCTCCTCACCGTCTGAGTCGGGAGCACGCTGTGAAGCCTGTTAAAGAAAATGAGAAAAAAAATATTAGCCTCCACACTACAAGGTTTTAAAAAAAAAAATTAAAACAAAAAATTATATACTTACACGATGGTGACCGCCGCGTCTCTCCCGCCGACGACTCTGGGAGGCACTGTGAGGACCTCTCTGATGAGCATCAGATCCGGAAGACTAAAATAAAAAATAAAAAACTGGGATGTTGGCATATGTGTTGGATGCTGTGTGATGTATGTACTAAATGGTTTTCTATGTGTTGTGTGCCGTGTGATGTTGTGTTTCTGCAATTGATGCAGGATACTTACGAATTGTGAGCCCACTCCGGGTATCTCTCCACCCCGTCCTTCTTCTTCTGGGAGCTCCTCTTCATCTTGCGATTCCTGTTATGAAAAAAAAAATGAATACATATATCCCACAGATGGATTTTGAAAAAAATATATCATATTTTTGAACCGCCAAATGCTGACGATGAGAGGGAGGGCTCCCAGAAGAAGATGTGTCTTCGTGGCGCTGCAGCTCCCTGGACTCCGGTTCTGGTTGCTAATGCTGCTGCCGCTGCCCGTGTTTGCCGTTCTCTGCTGTGGAATAAAGAGACAAAAAGGGCCAGTGAATATATGTATATTCCATGGCCCTGGCTGAAAAAAAAAAAATTGATTAATTTTTTTGGGAATGGGGGATGTGATATTTACTGTCTGCTGTCAGATCTCCTCTCCTCCCCTGGGTCCTGCTGCTGCTGCTCCAATGGTGGTGTCTGGCTTTGGCGTCGTCTGATGTGGAATAAAGACACAAAAAGGGCCAGTGAATATATGTATATTCCATGGCCCTGGCTGGTAAAGAAAAATTTGATTATTTTTTTTGGGAATGGGGGATGTGATATTTACCATCTGCTGTTAGATCTCCTCTCCTCCCTTCTTCCTTCATGCTCCATGTCTTCTGCTGGTGTTGGTGGTGGTGGTGGTGTGCTGCTGTTCTCCTGGCTCCTCTTCTCCTGGATGGCTGCATACTAATGGTTGAGTGTCCCACTGACATGCTTTATATGTGTTTTCTGTGGGCTGGGCTAACAATTTAAAAAAAAACGGATCCAGACACCGCTTCCGGCTTTTTCGCCGGAGACAAAAAACGTTAGAGTTGCCGTTTTTTCCAGACGCCGGAATGAGACCAGACACCGGATCCGGCAAAAACCGGACGCGCCGCAAGGCCATGCGGCGTGTTCCAGCGCTAATGTTAGTCAATGGGAAAAAACGGATCTGGCATTACATTTTGCCGGATTCAATTTTACAAAAAAAGGCTGGATCGCGCCTTCAGGTGCAAAACGGATGTGTGAAAGAGGCCTTAGTCGGTTCAATGCATAGAAGAGATGCATACATGTTTTACAAATATAGTGTACAATTTTTTTCTATATATATATATATATATATATATATATATACATATATCTATTTTAATTTTTACTCATTTTATTGTAAGGTATGCAAAATGTGAAAAAATTTAGCATTTGAGTAAATTTTACACAAAGCCTTTGAAAAAAAAATCAATAAGCCATTTTTAGTTTCTCTCTATCAAAGTTGTTTCATACTTGTCCATTTTCAAACAGGGCTGCAATACTTTAATGGGATTGAGAGAGCGCTTTGAAATGTATGCCAATGATTCCTGTCATTTCATGGCAGCCCGGCCATGGTTCACTGAGCCCCCTCTTTCTCTCTTGTCAGCTCAGCTGAAGACAAGCATTTAGTTGCAAACTTTAAGCAGGTTGTGCAAAACAGAAATGATATGGCTGCCTCCCCTCCCGCACAATAATGTCACTCTGGGTCAATGTGAGAAGGTCAGGGTTCTCCTTGTAAAACTACATGATACCACTTGCCCACTTGAACAAGTTAACTGCTGAATGTGATCCGGCAGAGACAGATGATTCATTCAGAGCGAAGAAATAAAGATTTTTTTTTGTGGTGCTATGATCATGCTTTTTTATTAGTACATTTTCTCAAACCATTGTTGCAGGTAATATATTTATTGTATACTGTGTGACTTCAATGGGATGCAGTGACCTTCAAAGTAACATGTTTTTTTCTTCTTTTTGTTTAATTTTCCCTTGCTTCTATTGGAGGGGCCCAAGAGTGATGCCCATCTTCGGAGCTGACAGGATTTCAAGCAAGGCCATTGCCCTGATTTTTTTCTGCCTTGTAGCACACAAAACTAAAATTGTATGTCAGGCCGAGATGTCGGGGAGCTGACAAGATGCCCCAGTGACATTTCAGCTGGAAAGAGCAAGTGTCTTGCAACCAAGTGGTCAAATATCAAATAATAGGTCAAGCAGGAAGGAGTTCAGTTTTAACCGCAGAGAGGCTACTGGTAACTTATTTGACAAGCTGTAGGCCGCTCTGTGCCTTGACAAAGTGATGTTCTGTTGGGTATCGCTCGACAGACTGTTCTTTATCGCCTTCAGAAGATGAGACATTTGACATTGATTAAACCTTTTAACCCTCAAAGGTTAACATTCTGCTACTTGTTTCAGAGAACAAAGCGGCTTATCATGTCCTGGAGTCTCTATTTCCATAAAGAATACTCCATGACGCCAAAATACATTATATATATATATATATATATATCTATATATATATATGTGTGTGAGTGTGAGTGCACTCATACAAATATAAATATTTATATAAATATACAAATATGTATATATAAGCATATATACAGTACATTATGTGTGATGCATTACATGGATAGATAGATAGATAGATAGATAGATAGATAGATAGATAGATAGATAGATAGATAGATAGATAGATAGATAGATAGATAGATAGTATTTTACCCTTACAATAAGGTGTAGTTGAAACATTACAGTATATTATGAATAGTGTTGAGCGATACGATACTGCAAATATCGGGTATCGGCCGATATTAGCTGTATCGGGCTTTCGATTCCGAGTACCGATATTTTCGTCATATCGGATACCGGAATCGGATTTGTCACTGTCACTGTGAGTGTCCATCGGTCGGGTCTGTCAGGAGTTAGCGGCACTTACCTGGCAGAAGATCTCCGGCGGTCACGTCCTGGACTGCTTGATGGCCGCCATTATCTTCTCCCTGGCGGTCACATGCAGTTTTTCGCGATAACTGCAGTGACTGCTGGGTAATCCCGGCCGTAAAGCAGTCAGTCCGATGACGTCACCGCCGGGGAAGCAGGTAATCAGCTGTGCTGCGCCGGGATGACAGGCTCTGCCTGCCTGCCTGCCTCTGATGTCATTCTGATGTAGCAGAGCTGGATCGTCGTGGGACACTCGTTACTATGGACTGCGTCGGACAGGTGGTATACTGCTGTTTTTTTTTTTCATTTTTTTACAGGAGATCGATGGCGTCGCAGGATGAGACTGTAATAAAAGTAATGAAAACTGTGTTGTTTTTTTTATTAAATTAAAAAACTTTTTTATGAACATTCACCCGTCCGGGTACATCAACAATTTAACTATTTACATACAGGGACCCTGTCCGGGTTATTTATAATTCTTTGGCAGGGGTGTTCCAGGTACCACCTGGTACTCTTCTGATGCTTGACAAACATCCGAGACACCAAGGACCACCAGGACCTGATGACGTCGTGTGGCCTGTACAGTCAAGTCGTGACCCGCTATCTGTGTCTGTGTGGCCACCTCTTTCATCTCCCTCCGGGTCTGGAGCCCTATGTCCCGGACTGAACGAACCCCAGGGGGCCTAACAGGCGCCGGGTACGGGCCAGATATCATTATCATGTCCATAGCTGGGCTGCTGAGGAGACCACTGAGGGAGGCTGGGGAGATTTACGGCGTGGGGTGGGCACTTGTGCAGAGGCCTGGATGTGGGAGACTGAAGGCTCCGAGGGTCTCACAGGTTCCTGACACTCTGGGGACCAGGGGTCGCACCTGGTGACATTTAGGGCATACCATCCATTGTAACCCCAGTGTCGGGTGTAAGTTACCAAGTCTCCTGGCAACAGGTCCCTCCCCGGGTGTCCTTCTGGGAGGTGAGTCTTCACGTCCCGCCGGGTCACAAACACTTCTAAATAAAGTCCAGGCTCCTGGATGAAGCCCCAACCAGCTTTCAATTTAAAGCTCCGTACTGCACCCTTACGCCATGGCTCCCTCAGGGTTCCTTTATCTTTTCTCATCCGGTCCTTATCTGCCCGGTCCTTCTCAATGTGACGTTGGCGAAGCTTCTGGGATTCGCGCTGCTCCCTTTGTCGCTCGGCTTCTCTCTCCCGACGTCTCCACTCTTCCTCCTGACGCCGGTTGTAATTCTCCTCCATCAGCATCTCCATGTCTCCACCATCAAACTGCAGCTTACGATGTCCGGTTTGCGGCAGCTCTCCTGGCGCCCGACAGTCCTGGCGGCGCTCACCTGCGGAGGAAGCAGCCGGCTCTGGAACAGATGACAGTCGGGGCTCCGGTACAGACAGGTAGACCTCTGGTGCCTGCGCGGCCTCCTCCATGAGGACGGGTGTCGCTTCTTCTGTCTCAGCGACGGGGGCAGACAGCGGGATCTGGGGTGCTGCCAGAGCAGAGTTTTTTGCAGGAACGGGTGCCTCCACTGCGACAACGTCAACCGGATCACATTGCAAGGGCTGGGATGCCCGCACGGACTCCTCTACTAGAACGGGTGCCTCACCTTCCGGTACAGACACTTCAGGTAAGAGGGATTGGCGCCGCTCCAAGTTTAGTTTTAGGGCACGCCAGCTGGCTTCCATCCTGGCGACCTCCTCCCAGTGCCGGGCCAGGCCTCTTAGGGTATCCTCCGCTTCTTGCAGCGTAGGAGGGTTTCCAGGCCGGGTGCCCAACGGTGGTTCCGTGGTGATCGGGTCGCTTCCGTGGGGGGAGAGCTCTGACTGCTCCATCCCTTCACACTTCTGCTCGTGTCCATTAGCCATCTCTGCCAAGTCACATGTGTCATTAGCATCTGGAAAGGGCCCCTCTTTTGTAGTGAGGCGGGACCTTCGTGTTAGTTTCCGCACACTGAGGAGGATGAGGAGGCGGAACTCAAGAGCTGTGGGGCACGATCTTACATTGCAGTACCATTTAGAGTGGTCGGCCATCGTTTTCGCGCCACTGAGTGAGTGTACACCCACGAAGAGCACGCCCTTCTTCTTCACCAGTGCCTCGTCGTGACGCAGATATGGCGGAAAAATGGCAAATACATTCTCTGATGATTTTAGCAATTCTCAAGCACAAAACCAGTTCAATTCAGGCACACAGGACTCGCTTATAGCGAGCTACAGAATCCTGTTCGTGACGCCCAAGTTGAGTCGCACAGAGCCAGAGGTTTTGGGGGTACTCGGCACCGAGCCCGTTGACTTCTATGGGGTATGTCACGGCTTTACCCGGCAATTGAATCAGAGTCTATTTTACTATGTAGAAGTGTATAAACTATAAATATATGTATATATATACGTCACAATGACATGTATATATATATAGATGTATTCTATGTGTGTATATTTTGTGTTTACAACGAAAGAAAGTGTTTTTTTAGTTGCAATATTTTGTTCCCATAGACTTACATGGGACTTCCAGTATCGGAATCGGATATCGACGATATTTAGTGATATCGGCGATACCATTCCGATCCGATATTTTTAGATATCGAGCAGTATCGCTCAACACTAATTATGAATGCAGATCTTTGCACGGATAACTAGAGTAAGGAATATACAACATTGAAATTACTAATTACCTATTATTTCAAATTTTAAGACATTGTCAAACGACATCTAACAGAGAGAAAACTAATGTTATTGTGTATTTTGTGAGAATGTAAAACATCTCATCATTGCAACATACTGTATCTAAATCTTGTGCCCTCTCTTATACTTACACACGTGGTCAAAATTGTTGGTTACCCCTCCTTTAATGACAGAAAAACCCACACTGGTAACAGAAATAACTTGAATCTGACAAAAGTAATAATAAATCAAAAAACTATGAAAACGAACAAATGAAAGTCAGATACTGCTTTTCAACCAGGATTCCACAGAATTTAAAAAAAATAAAACTCATGAAATAGGCCTGCACAGAAATGCTGGTACCCCTGAAAATAATATGACAAAAGGTACATGTGAAATCATGGTGTGTCCACTAATTAGCATTCACAGGTGTCAATGTAAGGGTAGGCCTGGACTGTAGTCAAGGCCGAGGACACCTGGGCTTCTGTGTCCTGGCCTCCCCTCTCAGATACATATCCACCATCAATCAGCATACCTGTGCCTTCAGGTCCTGCTCCTTCTGGTTCTCCCTTATGCTGTGAGAGATCCTCTCCAGGCAGACCAGCATGAACTGAGACACAGTCCGTTTCAACTTCAATAAGAACATCTTTACTGGGTTCATTACACAGCACATCCAAAGTCTTCACATCTTTTACAACAGGCTTCACAAAACAATGTTCCTTTTTTTTCCCTGCGGTACTCTCATGGTTGCACAGCACATAACCGGGTCGGACCGTCCCTGATGGTTCCTCAGCATCCTCTTTAAACAGCTCCGCTACGGATAAGTATCCCCTGGTCTGTTTCACCCCAGACTAAAAATCACTATTTCCCGGAGTCAGAAGCCACTGGGAGGGCGACCTGCCCTTCTGTGCTGTTTTCTGTGCCTGCACCACTTGCCTTCTGTCCAAACTCCCTGTATCTGCTGGGTCCCCTGGCTGTTTTGCCTCGGTCCTAAGGGTATCTGCCCATGTGATGAGTTGCCACATACTGGAACCACTATTGGCCCCCCAACTGTATCAGCCGCTGCTGTGGTGTCCTGTTGCGGTGGATGGCTGGGCCTTACTCCTTCCACGTTGTGTGGCTGCTGTGGTGTCCTGGGCCTACACCCCTTGTAGACGGTTCGGGCATCCCTCGCCCTTCTGCCTAAACTTAGCGCTTACACTGGCTTATCACACAGCAGCCCCTCCTACTTCTAGCCATATACTTACACTAAACACTACCTAAGAACTGTGGACACTAAAATGCACCATCTAGTGGCCATTAATAGTCACTACACTTGCCCTATTATATGAATACAACAGCACACAAAACTACATTATGTACAGATAGTAATATGGTAATACATCTATTACTGTAGCAATACCAATGAAGCATAATGGTAATACACATTTAAGTGTAGCAGTACCAATCTTTAGTATTAATAACAAAGAATAGCATTAAATATTTCCTACACAATATGTTATACACAAAGGGATATAACTGTAATATATCATACCCCCTACCCTCCCCTTACCTTAAATTTAGTCGTCCCCAACCAAATATCAAAAAACTATAATTTATTTACATGTAATACTCCACGCAGGGAGGCAACATGAGATAAACGAATAAATGAGCCCAATGTGGGCAAAGTTCAAATAACGGCGCACTGCAGTCATTGCTCCAAATATACAAGCCTCGCTCACCTCACAGGTCCTACAGGTGTCGTCCTTATTATACAGTGAAACATATACACAAGATACAGCAGCGTCCATGAGCCTACAGTCCTTTCAGATAGAGCTCCTCCTTCCTTTGAGGGAAACATGAAGAGGAGGGCTCGTCCTTCCTTCAAAGAAAGCATGGTCTTCAACAACATGACCACACAATTCCAGCAACCGTCCGTGGATTAAAGGGAAGTTTCTGATTTCCAGCAGAACGGGTCACAACAGGTGCAACAAAAATATAAAAATACAAGAACGTTCACATAGGCCGTCCGGCAGCATTACACCCTCCTCTTGTGGTGTTGTTAGGGTTTCTTTGCAAGCAGGGACGTGAAACAGTCCCGTTACATACAGTTCAGCATGGCACAACATGTGCAACATTTTTTTCCTTGGGCAGAGGAGTTCAAACAATTCAGCGGCGTGCATCTTGTGCCACTGCAAACGTGGCTGAGTCACATGCCCGGTTCTGGACTGAAGACGACTCTGCAGCCGCAGGAGTTGTCGGTTGCCACGAAGTGGTGGAGGACATGTCAAGCCTTGCATCAACCCGGGTGTCAGATGTTGAGCCTTCTCCGGGCCTGGACAGAGTCCGAGGTAATCCATTTCTTCCAGGGTGACCGTGACAGCATAATAACCCCGGGGACAGTTCTCCTTTATGAACAAAACCCGATCACCTTCCCGCAGGCGTTTCCCAAACTTGACTGACGCCGCATTCACGTAAATTTTGGCATCAGTCCCATCCTCTCTGATGAAACCTTACCCACATCCGATGTCCGTATATACCAATTGACCGCAAGTGCGTCGGCCAGCTAGAGCTCCCCCTCCAAATTGGCACAATTCGGCTCACACCTTCTTCTCTCTCCGCTTCTTCTGCTGTGTCTCCTCCTCTATCCAGACAGCCTGGTGTGGGAATGGGCCTTCACCTGACCGATGGAAATGAGGGGTGCCCAGGGACATGGCGGTGTCAGGAGCAGGCCGGGCCTCCAAGGTACAGGAACGGTGTACAGGCTCCCCTTCTTAGATACAGGGACGGAAAAGAGCTTCCACTGCAGGGGCCCGTGGCACAAACCCTCCCTCTGAGTTTCTAGGGCTGAGGTGCACTCACCCTCTCCAGAACATTGGTTGCGCCTGTCCCAGGACCACTGGATGCTCCCGCTGGTGTGCCTGCTTACTCCGGTGGTGGCGTATGAAGCTCCGGCTCAGACTCAACTTCTGGCGTTTCTTCCTCCAGGGCGGACGCCAGTTTCGATCTTCACCGAGTTAACAACAAAGGTTCCAGTTGACAAGATTCCTCCGTCTGACATCATGCCGCCAGCTCCGCAAGATGTTTCGGCTCCAATGAATATGGAGAGAGTTGCACCGCACAAGTAGGCTCTGAGGCTAGGTGAGTAGGAACCTCTGCCATTTCTTCCAAGGTTCTGCCGGGCCAAGTTCTCGCGTCTTCCTGCCGCCACCTTCACTCCATGCCGCCTATGCCTCGACAGCTCTGGGTGCAGAATTGTTCCATCGCTGCCGGTCCAGGATCACAGTATGGTACCGCGCAGCTGCACTCGGGGTCTTGTTCTGGGCCTCACCCCTTTTCAGGTGGGGTCACTTCCGACAACTCCACCCATTTTCTGGAATTGCGTAGGGGAGCGCGAGGTCTTTTTTTCTTCATCCGCTCTCACCAGGGGCAGACATTGAAATATTGACAGGGAGATTTAGGCGTCAATTCTGTACAGTTACGCCCATGAAGGGTGAGGCCCTTGTTTGTTTTTCTCCTTTTTGGTGCCAACCTCCCCATCTTTATAGCCGCCATCTTTGTCACAAAAGCAGTGTCAAGTCCTATATATCAGTCACATTCAAATCATCAGCATCTTCTTTCTTCGCTGTTTTTCCGCATTGCCTCAAATCTTCAGACTCATCTTTTCTTATCACATTGAGGTCATCACTCACAGCATTCCCACGCTGCACGGTGTTGGCATCCTGCCGACTATGCCAAGTGTAAGGGTAGGCCTGGACCGTAGTCATGGCCGACGACACCTGGGCCTCTGTATCATGGCCTCCCCTCACAGAAACATATCAGCATATCTGTGCCTTCAGGTCAACCTCCTTCTGGTTCTCCCCTATGCTGTGGGAAATCCTCTCCAGGCAGATCAGCATGAACTGAGACACAGTCCGTTTCAACTTCAACAAGAACTTCTTTACTGGGTTCATTAAACAGCACATCCAAAGTCTTCACATCTTTTACAACAGGCTTAACAAAACAATGTTCCTTTTCTTTCCCTGCGGTACGCTCACAGTTGCACAGCACATACCCAAGTCGGACCGTCCCTGATGGTTCCTCAGCATCCTCTCTGCACAGCTCCGCTATGGATAAGTATCCCCTGGTCTGTTTCACCCCAGACTAAAGATTATTTTTTCCTGGAGTCAGAAGCCACTGGGAGAGTGACCTGCCCTTCTGTACTGTTTCCTGTGCCTGCATCACTTGCCTTCTGTCCAAACTCCCTGAATCTGTGGGGTCCCCTGGCCGTTTCGCCCCGGTCCTAAGGGTATCTGTCCATGTGATGAGTTGCCACATACTGGAACCACTATTTGCCCCCTTACTGTATCAGCCGCTGCTGTGATGTTCTGTTATGGTGGATGGCTGGGCTTTACTCCTTCCACGTTGTGTGGCTGCTGTGGTGTCCTGGGCCTATACCACTTGTGGACGGTTTGGGCATCCCTCGCCCTTCTGCCTAAACTTAGCACTTACACTGGCTTTGCACACAGCAGCCCCTCCTACTATTAACCATATACTTACACTGAACACTACCTAAGAACTGTGGACACTAAAATGCCCCCCATCTAGTGGCCATTATTAGCAACTACACTTACCCTATTATATGAATTCAAGAGCACACAAAACTACATTATATACAGATAGTAATATGGTAATACATCTATTAGTGTAGCAATACCAATGAAGCATAATAGTAATACACATTTAAGTGTAGCAGTACTAATATTTAGCATTAATAACAAAGAATAACATTATATATTTCCTATGTAATATGTTATACACAAAGGGATATAACTGTGAAATATCAAACCCCTACATCTACAATCTTGGAATCAGTGAGTGGGCCTGTATGGAGGGCTACAGATACTCACTGTGTTGTTTGGTGACATGGTGTGTATCACACTCAACATGGACCAGAGGAAGCGAAGGAAAGAGTTGTCTCATGAGATTAGAAAGAAAAGTATAGACAAACATGTTAAAGGTAAAAGTTATAAGACCATCTCCAAGCAGCTTGATGTTCCTGTGACTACAGTTACACATATTATTCAGAAATTTAAGCTCCATGGGACTGTAGCCAACATCCCTGGACGTGGCTGCAGGAGGAAAATTGATGACAAATCAAAGAGACTGATAATACGAATGGTAACAAAAGAGCCCAGAAAAACGTCTATACAGATTAAAGGTGAACTTCAAGCTCAAGGAACATCAATGTCAGATCGCACCATCCATCATTGTATGAGCCAAAGTGGACTTCATGGAAGACGACCAAGGAAGACACCATTATTGAAAAAATCATTAAAAAGCCAGACTGGAATTTGCCAAACTACATGTTGACAAGCCAGAAAGCTTCTGGGAGAATTTCCTATGGAGAGATGAGACAAAAATGGAACTTTTTTGCAAGGCACATCAGCTTTATGTTCACAGATGGAAAAATTAAGCATATCAAGAAAAGAACACTGTCCCTACTGTGAAATATGGAGGAGGCGCTGTTATGTTCTGGGGCAGCTTTGCTGCATCTGGCACAGGGTGTCTAGAATCTGTGCAGGTTACAATGAAATCTCAAGACTATCAAGGGATTCTAGAGAGAAATTTACTGCCCAGTGTCAGAAAGCTTGGCCTCAGTCGTAGGGGTCTTGCAGCAGGATAATGACCCAAAACACACAGCTAAAAACACCCAAGAATGGCTAAGAGGACAGCATTGGACTATTCTGAAGTGGCTTTCTATGAGCCCTGACTTAAATCCTATTGAGAATCTTTGAAAAGAGCTGAAACATGACGTGTGGAAAAGGCAACCTTCAAACACGAGACAACTGGAGCAGTTTGCTCTTGAGGAGTGGGACAAAATACCTGTCGAGAGGTGCAGAAGTCTCATTGACAGTTACAGGAATATATTGATTGCAGTCGTTGCTTCAAAAGTTTGTGCAACAAAATATTAGTTAAGGTACCATCATTTCTGTCCAGGCCTATTTCATGAGTTTTATTTCTTTTAAAATTCTGTGGAAGCATGGTTGAAAAGCAATGTCTGACTTTCATTTGTTCATTTTCATAGATTTTTGATTTATTATTACTTTTGTCAGATTCAAGTTATTCCTGTGACCATTGTGGGTTGTTCTGTCATTAAATGAGGGGTTCCAACAATTTTGACCATGTGTGTAATTGGTATTGAATTATTGCAGAATGTTTCATGCATAAGTCACACAAATCCGATAGGAAAAAGTTTTCATATCCATATTAGTAGTGATGGGCGAGTGCAAGGCCTACCCTGCTACCAAGTCATATGCACCCAAATAAGCCTTTAGAACCCACATACTGGATGGGCACAGGAAAATCCACTTTACATTATTCAGTTTGTACTCCCATTCCCTTTTCTTATGTATTGACTGCAAGGCCTGCCCTGCTACCAAGTCATATGCACCCCAATAAGCCTTTGAACCCACATACTGGATGGGCACAGGAAAATCCACTTCACATTATTCAGTTTGTACTCCCATTCCCTTTTCTTATGCATTGAATGCAAGGCCTGCTCTGCTACCAAGTCATATGCACCCCAATAAGACTTTGAAACCTCATACTGGATGGGCAGAGGAAAATCCTCTTCACATTATTCAGTTTGTACTCCGATTCCCTTTTCTTATGCATTGACTGCAAGGCCTGCCCTGCTACCAAGTCATATGCTCCCCAATAACTCCAGTCCCCCTTGGAAGAAACAGGGAGAAGGGCCTCTTACCAAAATAAGTCCCATTAAAAAGGAGCGGGTCTCCTAGACTTGGAATACCCATACACTTTGTGTATGGTCTGGCAAACATTTCCCCTTGGGTGTGTACATGTTTTTTGTATTTTGGTGATGGGCTTCATAAAACCCTTAACAAGAAACCTCAGAAATAATATTGTAGGGACACAAAAATTATCTTGCTTTGCTATCATAACACCCTTGCCAAAACATAGAGTGGCCGAAGTATGACTGAATACGTTCACCCTGGTGTTTAAGTGGTGGTGGATGGTGAGGATGAGGGGAAGGAGGAGGAGGACACCAAATAGCTAAAATCAGGAAGAGTATATGCATGTTTGGTTGTGAAGAGGTGCATGGGAATACACCTCCCAAAAAAATCTCTACATTGGAGTATTTACTTCGCTGTCATCATTTGGTGGTGTTGAGAAGTCAGGCCCAATCCATCCCTTGTTCATTTTTATAAGAGTCAGCCTGTCTGCATTTTCCGTAGAAAGGCAAATGCACTTATCTGTGTTAATGTGACCAGCAGCACTAAAAACCAGCTAGGATAAAACACTAGCGGCAGGGCAGGCCAGGACCTTCAAGGCTTAGAGAGCCAGCTCATTCCACGTTTCCAGCTTGGATACCCAATAATTAAAAGGCACAGTGGAATCACAGAGGACGTTGGTACGATCAGCAAGGTACTCCCTCAGCATCTTAGAAAACATTGCATTCCTTGTGAGATTACCCTGCGCCTCAGTGCATGGGCTATGGGAGGATCTTAGAAAACTGTCCCAGAAATTTACCAGTGTTCCCCTGCCTCTGCTGGACTGGACTTGTGTCT
This sequence comes from Oophaga sylvatica, assembly GCA_033576555.1. Taxonomy (NCBI): domain Eukaryota; kingdom Metazoa; phylum Chordata; class Amphibia; order Anura; family Dendrobatidae; genus Oophaga; species Oophaga sylvatica. The sequence continues at coordinate 27,926 of JARQOD010001791.1, read as the reverse complement.
GTCTCGCCTGTCCTGCTTGGTTGGCCAAAAAACTATTATCTCTGCCGCCAGAGTTTTGAGATGGAAATTTTTTTAAAAATTCTACAACAATGGCTCTATGGTACTGCACCATTTTGGTACACCTGTCTACCTCTTGAACAAGAGATTGAAAGTTATCCTTATATCGTGGGTCTAAAAGTGTCACTAGCCAGTAATGAGTGGTACCCAATATTTTGACAATATGAGGGTCGTGGGAAAGGCAACGCAACATAAAGTCAGCCATGCGTGCCAGATTGGTAACAGGCAAGACTTCCGTGTCCTCACCAACAGGACGACTGACCAAGGTGTCCTCCTCTTCCTCTTCTTCCCTGTCCTCAGGCCATCCACACTGAACAGACGGTATGACAGTTGTGGATGTAGTCCCATCTATGAAAGTAGAAAGTAGTCCTGTTCTTCCTCCTCCTCCCCTTCCTCATTGTCAACCAATCCACGTTGGGATGACACGAGGCTGGGCTGTGCGTAATCACCCTGTATGGTTCCTTGATCCATAGGGCGTTGGCTGCGTATTTCCACTTACGTTCCAATGACTATGGTATGGACAACTGAAGGCTGTGCTGGGACAAGGACGTGGACATAATTGATGATGGTGCTATTTGACTGTGGGCAATGGCAGGTGCAGGGCAGGAGGGATCTTCGCATGCACAGTGGACAGGGGATTGGCTTGCACATACAACAGTGGAAGAAGCAGTGGTGTCACCCGCAGACACTATTCCTGGAGCCTGGGGTTGGGCCCACAAAGACGGGTGCTTTGTTGCCATGTGCCTGATCATGCTGGTGGTGGTGGTAAGGCTGGTAGTTTTGCTACCCCTGCTGATGCTGGCATGACAGGTATTGCAAATGGCCTGTTTGGGGTTATCGGCAGAGTCTTTAACAAATAATCAGACTCGGGAAGACCTAACAGTTTGACTGGCAACTTCTGTCAGGTTGGTTTTATGGGGAACGGTTGCACGCCTTCAGTCTGCAGCCACCAAACTGCTTCTTCCTGCCTGAAATGGTGCGACTCCTACCTCCCCCTTTGTGCTGCTGTCCTCGCTCTGCATTTCCTCTGACAGGTTGGGTCTGCTACTACATCATCCACCACCTCACCTTCTACTTCCCCACCCTGGTCCTCCTCCTGACTTTCTGGCAATTATGTCTCATCATTGTCCACCTCTTGTGACCGTGACTGCTCAAAGATTTGTGCATCGCTACATGGAATATCAACTTTCCCTGCATCTAGTGGAGCGGGCGAGAAGCATGAATCTCCAAATGGAAAACTGAGCAGCTCTTCAGAGTGTCCGAGTGTGGGATCAGTTGTGTCAGGTCACTCAGCATGGTGGGAGAAAGGAGGACCAAGGTAAGGAATATGCGGTCCAGATTCACAGTTACTGTGACTTGACCGTGTTGAAGACAGTGTGCTGGTAGTGGTGGATAAGTAACTGGAAGTATTATCCGCTATCCAACCAACAACCTTTTCACACTTCTCAAGCTTCAATAGTGCAGTCTTGCCGCGGTCTCCTAGGACGTTGGACACTAAGGTCCAGCAAGAAGATGTGGGTGTTTTCGGTGGGCCAATTTCAGCTTGACAACGGGCGCAGCCTGAACCATCACCATCACGTCCACTTCCCTGTCCCTTGCCACGCGCCTTGCCCATTGTAAATGGAATAGAATATTATACATGTTCACTACAAAAGGGTGATTTGGGAGTCAACTTGTATATGATACGTGTGCTTGAAAACCACACTTCTACCTATCTGGACTTTAGGTAGAAATGTTTTTGGCCTTATCAGATTTAATAATTACGTTAACAGACTGCAAAAAAATACAATGTTTTGGGATAAACTGGCCAAGCTTTGAGCACGCACAGATATGAGCTGGCACGGAGATACCACTACGACAAATGTGTGCCCTGTTTTTTTTTTTTTTGTACTAACTGATGCTGTATATGAGTACTGTGACACACAGGACAAAAAAAGCAAACCTGGCCTAAACTGGCCAAACTTTGAGCACGCACAGATATGTGCTGGCACGGAGATACCACTACGACAAATGTTTTTTCACGTTTTTTGGGGTTTTTTTTGGCTACATAGTGCTGTATATAAGTACAGTTTCACCCCGGGCAAAAAAAAGAAAACCGCCGTAAACTAGCCAAACTTTGAGCATGCACAGTTATGAGCTACCACGGAGATACCACTACGACAAATCTGTGGGCTGTATTTTTTTTTTTTCTAAATAATGCTGTATTTAAGTACAGTGACAGCCAGGACAAAAAAAGAAAAGCGCCGTAAACTGGCCAAACATTGAGCACGCACAGATATGAGCTGGCACGGAGATACCACTACGACAAATGTTTTTTTTTGTTTTTTTGGTCAATAGTACTGTATTATACGTACAGTTTCACCCAGGAAACAAAAAAGAAAACCGCAGTGAACTGGCCAATTTTTGAGCACACACAGATATGAGCTGCCACGCAGATACCACTACGACAAATGTGTGACCTGTTTTTTTTTATTTTAGGGCTAACTAACATAGTAACATAGTTATTAAGGTTGAAGGAAGACTTTAAGTCCATCTAGTTCAACCCATATCCTATCCTTACCTGCCCTAACATGTTGATCCAGAGGAAGGCAAAAAAAAACCAAGTGGCAAACAGTAAGCTTCACATTGGGGAAAAAAATTCCTTCCCGACTCCACATACAGCAATCAGACTAGCTCCCTGGATCAACGCAGTATCTAGGAAACTAGTGAATATAGCCTGTAATATTATACTTTTCAAGAAAGGCATCCAGTCCTTTCTTAAATTTTAGTAAGGAATCACTCATTACAACATTAGACGGCAGAGAGTTCCATAGTCTCACTGCTCTTACAGTAAAGAATCTGCGTCTGTGATTATGGCTAAACCTACTTTCCTCCAGACGTAGAGGATGCCCCCTTTTCCCCGTCACAGGTTTAAGAGTAAAAAGATCATTAGAAAGGTCTTTGTACTGTCCCCTCATATATTTATACATTGTAATAAGATCACCCCTAAGCCTTCGTTTTTCCAAACTAAATAACCCCAAGTGTAATAACCTGTCTTGGTATTGCAGACCCCCCAGTTCTCTAATAACCTTGGTCGCTCTTCTCTGCACCCGCTCCAGTTCAGCTATGTCTTTCTTATATACCGGAGACTTAGAGACCAGAACTGCACACAGTATTCTAAGTGTGGTCGCACCAGTGACTTGTATAGAGGTAAAATGATGTTCTCCTCATGAGCATCTATGCCTCTTTTAATTCATCCCATTATTTTATTTGCCTTGGCAGCAGCTGCCTGACATTGGCCACTAAATGTGAGTTTGTCGTCCACCCATACACCAGGTCTTTTTCAGTGACAGTTTTGGCCAGTGTTTTACAATTAAGCACATAATTATACATCTTGTTTGTTCTACCCAAGTGCATGACCTTACATTTATCCCCATTAAAGCTCATTTGCCATTTATCAGCCCAAGCTTCTATGTTATGATTTGGTAGTGAGGAGAGCAGGCAAAAAAGGAAATACACCAGAGAGGTTGGAATCTATGGGATTGCAGTACCCTGACTAACCACCACAACTAAAGGCAGGCGTGAAGCGTACCTACGTTGGTCCTAGACGCCTCGTCACAGCCTGAGAAGCTAACTAACCTAAAGACAGAAAGAGGAAAACTATCTGCCCCGGAGCAGATCCCCAAAGAACATAGAAAGCCCCCAAACATGTAATGGCGGTTAGACAAGAAGAAATACAGACACAGACAGAAAATAGTATGAGCAAACGTTGGGGCCCAAACTTCCTAAATAGAAAAGGATAGGAAGGACACTTACTGCAATCCCAAAAAACCCTGAAAAGTACCAACACTACTAATTACAAAAACACCTGAGATCACACGACCTCTACCACCTAAATTAGTTCTCTGGTGTAACAAAACTAAACAGCAGCCACTGAAAAAACTGGAAAAGGCAAATGAACAAACAACAGTGGCTGAACTAAACTGAGAGGAGCACAAGCACCCGGAGGGGACCCGGCAGACCCCCACAGAAGTGCAGGACAAAATGCAAAAAGAAAGCACAAAAAACTAAAAGAAGAAAATGTCTTATCTGTTAGCAGAAGTTGCAGGCACAAAACAGCAAGCTACAAAGTGAACAGGAATCAAAGATGAGACCAGAACAATTGATCACCGGCAACCTGATGGGAGGGAACCTCCCTTATATAAGACCAGTCAGTAACACCTGATCGCCAATCTTCACAATCTTCATTGGATAGTTCAGTACTGTTTGAAACCGCCAGAGGGAGCTTCTGCTCAGAATTCATTTCTAGCACATTCACAACAGTACCCCCCCCTTGAGGAGGGGTCACCGAACCCTCATATGAGCAACCAGGTCGGTCAGGATGAGCTCTGTGATACGCACGGATGAGTCTCCTAGCATGGATGTCCGAAGTAAACACCCAAGAATTGTCCTCCTGACCATAACCTCTCCACTTAACCAAATACTGGAGTTTCCGTCTAGAAAAACGAGAATTCAATATTTTCTCAACCACATACTCCAGATTGCCCTCAACCAAAACAGGGTCAGGAGGCACAGCCATAGGAACCACTGGCTCGACAAACCTCTTCAATAAGGACTTGTGGAACACGTTATGGATCTTAAATGTCCCTGGAAGAAGTAAACGAAAGGAAACAGGATTAAGAATCTCCATGATCTTATAAGGTCCAATGAACCTAGGCTTAAACTTAGGAGATGCAACTCTCAAATGGATATTTCTCGAGGA
>JARQOD010001791.1:0-23028 GCA_033576555.1 Oophaga sylvatica | reverse complement strand
GGGTCTTCAGCCTCACCACTGCAATTCACCAATGCAGGTTCTTCAGCCTCAACATTGCAATTCTCCACTCCTGATTCTTCAGGCTCAATACTGAAATGCTCCACTCCTGGGTGTTCTTTCTCAACACTGCAATGCTACAATGCAGGTTCTTCGGGCTCAACATTGCAATGCTCCACTGCTGTGTGTTTATCCTCAACATGGCAATTCTCCACTGCCAGGTCTTCAGCCTCAACACCGCAATGCTCTACTGCTGGGTCTTTAGCCTCAACATTGCATTGTCAACATTGTCTTTAGCGTCAACACTGCAATTGTCCACCGCTTGGTCTTTAACCTCAAAACTGCAATTGTCTACTGCAGGGTCTTTAGCCTACACACTTCAATTCTCCACTGCAGGTTCTTTTGGCTCAACACTGAAATGCTCCACTGCCAGGTGTTCTTACTCAACTCTGCAATGCTACTATAAATGTTCTTCAGCCTCAACAATGCAGTGCTCCACTGCTGGGTCTTCAGCCTCAACACTGCAATTGTCCACCACTTGGTCTTTAGCCTCAAAGCTACAATTGTCCACTGCAGTGTCTTTAGCATCAACACTGCAATTGTCCACCGCTTGGTCTTTAGCCTCAAAACTGCAATTGTCCACTGCAGGGTCTTTAGCCTCAACACTGCAATTGTCCACCGCTGGGTCTTTAGCCTCAACACTGCAATTGTCCACTGCAGGGTCTTTAGCGTCAACACTGCAATTGTCCACCACTTGGTCTTTAGCCTCAATACTACAATTGTCCACTGCAGGGTCTTTAGCCTCAACACTGCAATTGTCTACTGCAGGTTCTTCAGCATCAACACTGAAATTATCCACTGCAGGTTTTCCAGACTCAACGCTGACATTCTCCACTGCCGGGTCTTCATCCTCAACACTGACATTCTCCAATGCACGTTCTTCAGGCTCAACAATTCACTGCATAGCCAAACAATATGGGAGTACCAAATTAATAGGAACAATGCTTTCAGGTGGCCATCCATTACTTGGGTTCAAAGGCTTATTTGGGTGCATGTTACTTTGGTGCAGGGCAGGCCTTGCATAAAATACATAGGCTAACAGTATGACAGTACCAAATGAAAAAAAAGGGAACTCTGTTTTCATGTGGCCATCCAGGACATCTGTTCCAAGTGTTATTGTGGTGCGTGTTACTTTGGTGCAGGGCAGGCCTTGGATTCAATGCATAGGCTAACACTATGGGAGACACATTGTCTTCTAATGGGAACATTTTTGTCATGAGGCACTCAAGAACGTCTGATGAAAGGGTTATTGGGGCGCATGTTACTTTGGTGCAGGGCAGGCATTGCATTCAATGCATAATTAAAGAGTATGGGAGCACCAAATGAATAATATGAACTGGGTTTTCATGTGGCCATCCAGTACTGGGTTCAAAACCTTATCGGGGTGCATGTTACTTTGGTGCAGGGCAGGCCTTGCATTCAATGCCTAGGCTAACAGTATGGCAGTACCAAATGGAAAAAATGGGAACTTTGGTTTCATGTGGCCATCTAGGACATCTGTTTCAAGTGTTATTAGGGTGCGTGTTACTTTGGTGCAGGACAGTCTTTGCATTCAATGCATTGGCAAACACTATGGGGAGACACATTGTCTTCTAATGGGAACATTTTTGTCATGAGGCACTCAAGAACGTCTGATGAAAGGGTTATTGGGGCGCATGTTACTTTGGTGCAGGGCAGGCATTGCATTCAATGCATAATTAAAGAGTATGGGAGCACCAAATGAATAATATGAACTGGGTTTTCATGTGGCCATCCAGTACGTGGGTTCAAAACCTTATTGGGGTGCATGTTACTTTGGTGCAGGGCTGGCCTTGCATTCAATGCCTAGGCTAACAGTATGGCACTGCCAAATGGAAAAAATTGGGAACTTTGGTTTCATGTGGCCATACAGGACATCAGTTCCAAGTGTTATTAGTGTGGGTGTTACTTTAGTGCAGGACAGGCCTTGCATTCAATGCATAGGCAAACAGTATGGGAGTACCAAATGAATAATGTGGACTTGGTTTTCATGTGGCCATCCAGTACGTGGGTTCAAAGGCTTATTGAGGTGCATGTTACTTTGGTGCAGGGCAGGCATTACATTCAATGCATAGACTGACAGTATGGCAGTAACAAATGAAAAAAATGGAAACTTTGTTTTCATGTGGCCATCCAGGACATCTGTTTCAAGTGTTATTGTGGTGCATGTTACTTTGGTGCAGGGCAGGCCTTGCATTCAATGCTTAGGCTAACAGTATGGCAGTATCAAATGGAAAAAATGGGAACTTTGGTTTCATGTGGCTATCCAGGACATCTGTTCCAAGTGTTATTGGGGTGCGTGTTACTTTGGTGCAGGGCAGGCCTTGCATTCAATGCATAGGCTAACACTATGGGAGGCACACTGTCTTCTAATGGGAACATTTTTGTCATGAGGCCCTCTAGTACGTCTGTTGAAAGGGTTATTGGGGTGAATGTTACTTTGTTGCACGGCAGGCCTTGCATTCAATGCATAAGCAAACAGTATGGGAGTATCAAATGAATAATGTGAACTGGGTTTTCGTGTGGCTATCCAGTACCTGGGTACAAAGGCTTATTGGGGTGAGTGTTACTTTGGTGCAGGGCAGGCCTTGCATTCAATGCCTATTCTAACAGTATGGCAGTACCAAATGGAAAAAATGGGAACTTTGGTTTCATGTGGCCATCCAGGATGTCTGTTCCAAGTGTTATTGGGGTGCGTGCTACCTTGGTGCAGGGCAGGCCTTGCATTCAATGCATAGACTGTTATGATTCAGTAGCCGAGGAGGACAGCAGCAAAATTAGACAGGCAACCAGACACCGGAGAGGTTGGTAACTAGCGGATTGCAGACCCCTAAACTGACAGCACAACTAGAAGCAGCCGTGGGACGTGCCTACGGTGCCCTAGACGCCTCGACACAGCCGGAGAGATAACTAAGCCTAAAGACAGAAAGGGGAAAGCTAACTGCCCCAGAGTAGAGCCCCCAAAGGAATAGGTAGCCCCCAAACATATACTGACGGTGAAACAAGATGAAATACAAACACGGGCAGAAAATAGAGTGAAGTAAATGCCGGGGCCCAATCTGCCTAGATAGCACAGGACAGGAAAGAATACTGTCTGCAATCCACAAAAACTCTTAGAAAAACTCCGACACGTTCTGATATACAAAAATACTGAGACCACAACATCTCTCCCCCGCTAGATCAGAACTCCGGTGTAACTGGTAGCAAATAAGCAGATACTGATATAACAGGGAACTGAAAATACAAAACAATGGTAAATGAGAAACAGAGGCCAGCACAGGCCCCAGCAGGGGAACCTGGCTGTACAAACTCCAGGAGGGCAGAAAACTGAGATAGACAAAAATGAATGCCACAGAAATAAACAGCAAATAACTTATCTGAAAGTTGCAGGACAAGCAGGATTGTTCCCATCGATTTCAGATGTTTTTAGACCCTAAAAGGATCCCCGGGGAGAATCGCGGCAAAAATGCTCGGTTTTCCCATAGACTTACATTGGGCTCATTGCTCGGGTTGAGTACCCGATCATTTTAGTGCTCACTCATCACTACTGGTAATTAAAAAAAAATATCTCAAGTGTTGGCAGGGCGCAGAGCCATACCACGACTATCTATTTGCGCCTCCTGTAGAACCCTATAATTTTTATTAAATTGATATTTATTTGGAGTCATCATTGGGAGTGAGGGAGACAGCATCTTCGAAAACTTTACACTCCATGTGATAGTACCCCGCTCTTCAGGGCCTGTGCGATGGGAGGGTGTGAGAAAAGTCTCCCAGAACTTTGCCAGTGTTACCCACTGCTGGATTGGAGTTGTGTCTCTCTTGCCTCTACTCCTTGGTTGTCCAACGAACTGTGACCTCTGCCGCCAGCGTTTTCAGATGGGAATATTTTTAATAATTCCGCAACAAGGGACCTCTGGTACTGCACCATTTTAGTAGACCTGTCTGCCTCTGAAATAAGAGATTGAAAGTTCTCCTTGTAGCGTGGGCCTAGAAATGTCACCAACCAGTAATGACTGACACCCAAAATGTTGAGAACACGAGGGTCACGGGAAAGGCAGCATAACATAAACTCAGCCTTGTGTGCCAGACTGCTAGCAGGCAGGAATTCTGTGTCCTCACCAAGAGGATGGCTGACCATGCTCTCCTCCTCTCTGTCCTTAGGCCATCCACGCTGAGCAGACGGTATGACAGTTGTGCTTGTAGTACCGTCTAGAGCACATGAAAGTAGCTCCTGTTCTTCCTACTCCTCCTCTTCCTCATTGCCACAGAATCCACATTGAGATGAGATAAGGCTGGGCTGTGTGTAATCACCCTGTATGGTTCCTTGCTCCATCTCATCAATCTCCGTCTGCAAACCATCCTCTTTTTTTGTGAGCAGAGAGCATGTCAGTACACAGAAAAGTGGGTTGGTGACACTAATTATGGCATCATCGCCTCTCACCATCTTGGTGGAGCCCTCAAATGACACAATTTTTAGCCCACAAATAGCTGAGGCATGTAACGGAGATCCCAAACTTTAAAATATCTGGTCTGTATTTTGTTTTAAAGCAACAAAATAGTGTCTATAATCAGCCTAAACACAGCAAAAACAGTTCAATGGAGGAACAGAAATGGCACAATTTTTTGCCCACATATAGGTGAGTGGTGTGACAGAGATACTAGACTTTAAATTATCTGTCCTCAATTTTTTTTTGTGTTACAGCAAAATTGTTTCAATAAGTAGGCTAATACACAAAAAAAATTAAATGGAGCCCTCAGATGGCACAATTTGTAGCCCACAGATAGATGAGCAGTGTGACGAAGATAACCCACTTTCAAATATCTGGCCTTTATTTTTTTTTTTCAGAGCAAAATTGTGTCAATAACTAGGCTAAGACACAGCAAAAAAGTTCAACGTAGGCCTGAAATGCCACAATTTTTAGAAAACAGATAGGTGAGTCGTGTGACGGAGATACCAGACTTTAAATTTTCAGGCCGGTATTTTTATTTTTTACAGCAAAATGGTGTCACTAACTAGGGAAGTGTGACGTTCTCATGTGGTGTATGGCTGAGGGTTGTGCTCCTGACAGGGTATGATGTATCTTATGGTGGCCAAGCTTTCTGTCAGGAGAAGAGTCATTCCTTCGCAAATTACACACACACAGGAAACTCCACAGTACAATGTTTGCACAGTAACTGTCTCTAGGTAGAAGCTGATGATGGTGGTAGTAGTTGGTGCATTTGAGCCCCAGTCAAGAAGCAGCCGTAAGAATTTGAAACAGAAGTCTTTTTATGGAAGGTAATGGGGCAAATTATTATTTACAAACTGCACTAAACTCCAGTGAAGGATGGAAGGTTACTGTCAAAACTTAGTCCCCAATCCCAAAGTTCTTTCTGTGCATTGTCATCTCTGTGAATATGGTCCAAAAATGTTCCTACTTGGTTTTCTCTCTGTTCTGGTACTATTCAAGTCTGATTTGCTAGCTCTTGACTTACAGAATAATCAGCTCTCATTCTATCAGTTAAACCTGTTACATTGCAGAATTCTGGAATAAGAATAATAGGCCCTGATGGCATTTTTCCTGGACCTCTTACTTTTTTGGGATTGTGTATGAGAGCAGGCTGTTTCATGTCTGTGATCTCTTGTTATATGGATTTTTATAATAATCGATAAAACTGATTTCACAGCTTGAAAGTAGACTCCGGAGTTAAATCCCAGTTGATATCATCAATACGATATGTACCTTTGTTGTATTTGCTAAGAACTATCTGTCCAATCATTTCTTTACTGCAAGCATCAAAGAAGGCATGTGATCCAATTTTAGAGTGCAAATTGTATATTACATCCAGAACAGTTTCACTTCGAAAGGACTTTTGGCTCACATCAATGCACAACATGATACCAGTCTCATACTGCAAAATTGAGGTGGTAAATCCTTGCCACAAAGGTTGTGTGTTCTGACTTCTGTAACATAATTTGGGTGATAATAATTCAGATCTATTTGCTTCATATTCATCATCTTCAGAAGTCTTTTGAATATAATGTTGTAAAAGTGAAAGCAGGTTGGTGAAGTTGGTGGTAACTCATTTGTCAAAGTAATTGTAATATTTACTATTTCTCCATTGAGTGTGCAGCTAACCACCTAATTGATCTTATTTAGTTTCTTTGGCAAGAAAAGAACAGCTCCATCAAAACAATGTGCTTTTCCTAATAATTCATCATGCTGGTAAAGTAGAGCTGACCTCAGGGATCTAGATTCCATCTGTGGACTGTAGTCAACATGGTACTGGTACAAGACCCACTTGAATCTAGCAATCAATTTGACATAGTTTGTGCACAGCTGAATAGAGTGGCCAGAAAAAACAGATTTTGATTCTATGACATGTTGGAAGGATTGTCTAGTGGAAACACCCATATCATGGAAGTCACGTCTACGACCACCACGCTCTCCAATTGACACATCTTGAGATCCAGCTGAAATAACAAAATCTCTAGCTTCTGGTCTAGCAGCTGCATGGGCTCATTTTTGACGTCATCGTCCAACAAGTTCAGTATTAGTAGGTGATGGCTTGTCAGAATTCGGCCCAGGAACACCAGGCTTGGGTGATTGCGAGTCCTGGCCCCATGCTCTTCCACGTGCTCTTATTCTGGCTCTTCCAGTCATGATTTAATCTAGAAGCATTCGCCTTCGTAATCCACTGACCGAGTACAACACTGCCCAAGCGTTCACCCTCTGCTCCTCAGACTTTCTATCCGCGCAGTAACTGCTTCCAGGCAGAAGATGATGATGGTGGTAGTAGTTGGTGTATTTGAGCCCCAGTCATGCAGCAGCCGTAAGAATTTGAAACAGAAGTCTTTTTACTGAAGGCAATGGGACAAATTATTATTTACAAACAGCAGTAAACTGAGGTACAGGATTACACTCACGGTTGATGATTGCTGTGCACCTGCAGACAGGCGGATCTTAGTAACCTCCTGATTTTATTAAGTCTGAATATCTCTTGCTGTTTCTGCCCTTAGGTAATTCTTCCTCCTAGAGGTGCAATGTTAGTCTTCCTCATATGAAGACTATTAACTCCCCATTTCGTGCCAGTCCCCTATTTTAAGCAAAGCTGGCAGGGAGAAAGTTGGTAATTCCTTCACCTACAAAATGGCTTCCTCTTCTTAAGATGTCTGACCACCAACTGCTACTTCAAATTTAAAACTCTCCCCAGGACTTGACTCCTCCCATTTTTTGTGACTGTAGAGCTGCAGTCATTGGCTGATGGCCCTGAGGCGTTTTCCAGAACCTTCTGCATGTTAAAACATAGTTGGGTCACCTGATCAAGCCGGGGAGGAGAAAATTAACCCTTTTTTTGCTGCCTGTTAGCATGTCTCACAATGTATGCATTTTAAATGCACAGTCCACATAAAAATTCACAGCATTTATATGAAAACACACTATATATACGGTATCCCATAGAAATGGCCACTTTGTGGCATGTATTTTTTTATTTTACAGCAAAATAGTCTTACAAACTAGGGTAGCACACAGCAAAAACAGTTCAATGTAGGCCTGCAATGCCACAATTTTTAGACAACAGATAAGTGAGTCGTGCAACGGAGATACCAGACTTGAAATTACCTGGCCGGTATTCTTATTTTTTACAGCAAAATAGTGTCACTAACAAGGGAAGTGTGGCGTTCTCATGTGGTTTATGGCTGAGGGTTGTACTCCTGACATGGTATGATGTATCTTACGGTCTTACGGTGGCCAATCTTTCTGTTGGTAGTAGAGTCGTAGAGAAAAAAAGAACCAAAAAAACACATTTGTCATAGTGGTATCACCGTACCAGCTCATATCTGTGCATGCACAAAGTTTGGCCAGTTTACGGCGGTTTTAATTTTTTGTCCTGGCTGTCACTATACTTATATACAGCACTATTTAGCCAACAAAATAACAAAAAAAAATTTGTCGTAGTGGTATCTCCATGCCAGAATAGGCTTGTCTTCCTTTTTTTGTCCTGGGTGTCACAGTACTGATATACAGCACTAGTTAGCCCAAAAGTTAAAAAAAAGCAGGGCACACATTTGTAGTAGTGGTATCACCGTGCCAGCTGATATCTGTGCGTGCTCAAAGTTTGGTCAGTTTAGGCCGGTTTTCCTTTCTTTGTCCTGGGTGTCACAGCACTGATATAAAGCACTAGTTAGTGCAAAAATAAAAAAAAACAGGGCACACATTTGTCATAGTGGTATTGCCGTGCCAGCTGATATCTGTGCGTGCTCAAAGTTTGGCCAGTTTAGACAGGTTTCCCTTTTTTTGTCCTGGGTATCACAGTACTGATATACAGCATTAGTTAGCTCAAAAATAAAAAAAAAAACAGGGCACACATTTGTCGTAGTGGTATCTCCGTGCCAGCTCTTATCTGTGCGTGCTCAAAGTTTGACCAGTTTACGGCGGTTTTCGACTTTGTCCTGGCTGTCACTGTACTTAAATAAAGCAGTATTTAGACAAAAAAAAAATCAAAAATACAGCCCACACATATGTCGTAGTGGTATCTCCGTGCCAGCTCATATCTGTGTGTGCTCAAAGTTTGACCAGTTTATGGTAGTTTTCGGTTTTTGTACTGGCTGTCACTGTACTTAAATTCAGCAGTATTTAGCCAAAAAAATAAAATACAGCCTGCACATTTGTCGTAGTGGTATCTCCGTGGCAGCTTATATCTGTGTGTGCTCAAAGTTTGACCAGTTTATGGCGGTTTTCTTTTTTTGTCCTGGGTAAAACTGTACTTATATACAGCACTATTTAGCCAACAAAAAAGCAAAAAAAAAAACCATTTGTTGGAGTAGTATCTCCATGCCAGTTTAGGCTGGTTTTCCTTTTTTTGTCCTGGGTAGCACAGTACTGATATACACATTAGTTAGCTCAAAAATAAAAAAAAAACAGGGCACACATTTATCATAGTGGTATCGCCATGCCAGCTGATATCTGTGCATGCTCAAACTTTGGCCAGTTTAGGCCGGTTTTCCTTTTTTAGTCCTGGTGTCACAGTATGATATACAGCATGTTAGCCAAAGATTAATAAAACAGGCACACATTGTCCTAGTAGTATCGCCTACAGTGATATCTGTGCGTTCAAGTTTGGCCAGTTTAGGCGTTTTCCTTTTTGTCCTGGGTGTCACAGTACTGATATACAGCATGGGCCGGATGGGATACACCCGAGTACTGCAGGAATTAAGTACGTCATAGATAGCCATTTATTTTTATCTTTTACAGATTCCATAATAACGGGGTCTGTATCACAGGACTAGCGTATAGCAAATGTGGTGCCAATATTCAAAAAGGGGGCAAAAACTGAACCTGGAAATTATAGGCCAGTGAGCTTAACATCTACTGTGGGTAAAATCCTGGAGGGTTTTTTAAGGGATACCATATTGGAGTATCTGAGGCAGAATAACCTCATGACACAGTATCAGCATGGGTTTACGAGGGACCGTTCTTGTCAGACTAATCAGATAAGCTTTTATGAAGGGGTAAAGGTACTGCCACACTACACAATCCCGCTAGCGATCTCGTTAGCGTCGCATACTAATGAGATGCTAGCGGGATTGTTTCTATATCGCTAGTAGCTACCTAACTTAGCGATGTCGTTAAGGACGCTATCGCGGTTAGCGATCTCCTTAACGACTTTAGCGGTACAAAAGTACCGCTAAATCGCTAAGAAAAGGTGCTACACTTAGCGATTATACTTACCCAGCGGGAGCGCCGGCGATAAAATAGGGTCCGGAACGATTCCAGCGACGAGCGAGATCACAGCAGGATCTCAGCAGGGAGCTCGTCGCTGGTAGATGCCGCACACTACAACATCGCTAACGGGATCGCTAAATAGTGACATTTTTTAGCGATCCCGTTAGCGATGTTGTTTAGTGTGGCATACCCTTAAGTTCAGGACTGGACCAAGGGAATGCAGTGGACGTGGTGTTCATGGACTTCTCAAAAGCTTTTGATAGAGTGCCACACAAAAGGTTGATACATAAAATGAGAACAATGGGGATAGGGGAAAATATGTGTTAGTGGGTTAAGAACTGGCTCATGGATAGAAAACAAAGGGTGGTTATTAATAGAGCACACTCGGACTGGGTCATGGTTAGCAGTGGGGTACCACAGGGGTCAGTATTGGGACCGCTTCTCTTTAATATATTTATTAATGACCTTGTAGGGGGCATACAGAGTAGTATTTCAATATTTGCAGATGACACTAAACTATGCAGGGTAATAAATACAGAGGAGGACAATTTAATATTACAGGAGGATTTATGTAAACTAGAAGTGTTGTGAATGTGCTAGAAATGAATTCTGAGCAGAAGCTCCCTCTGGTGGTTACAAACAGTACTGAACTATCCAATGAAGATTGTGAAGATTGGCGATCAGGTGTTACTGACTGGTCTTATATAAGGGAGGTTCCCTCCCATCAGGGTTGCCGGTGATCAATTGTTCTGGTCTCATCTTTGATTCCTGTTCACTTTGTAGCTTGCTGTTTTGTGCCTGCATCTTCTGCTAACAGATAAGACATTTTCTTCTTTTAGTTTTTTGTGCTTGCTTTTTGCATTTTGTCCTGCACTTCTGTGGGGGTCTGCCGGGTCCCCTCCGGGGGCTTGTGCTCCTCTCAGTTTAGTTCAGCCACTGTTGTTTGTTCATTTGCCTTTTCCAGTTTTTTCAGTGGCTGCTGTTTAGTTTTGTTACACCAGAGAACTAATTTAGGTGGTAGAGGTCGTGTGATCTCAGGTGTTTTTGTAATTAGTAGTGTTGGTACTTTTCAGGGTTTTTTGGGATTGCAGTAAGTGTCCTTCCTATCCTTTTCTATTTAGGAAGTTTGGGCCCCAACGTTTGCTCATACTATTTTCTGTCTGTGTCTGTATTTCTTCTTGTCTAACCGCCATTACATGTTTGGGGGCTTTCTATGTTCTTTGGGGATCTGCTCCGGGGCAGATAGTTTTCCTCTTTCTGTCTTTAGGTGTAGTTAGCTTCTCAGGCTGTGACGAGGCGTCTAGGACCAACGTAGGTACGCTCCACGGCTGCCTTTAGTTGTGGTGGTTGGTCAGGGTACTGCAATCCCATAGATTCCAACCTCTCTGGTGTATTTCCTTTTTTGCCTGCTCTCCTCAGCTACCAAATCATAACAGTATCACCGGCCCAAAAACTGATATTTGTATGGTACTCACAGAAGGGAAAATAGTGTTAAAGAAAGAAGATTGTCAGAGTTGTCAGAGATTTTTTTTTTTTCCCTCTGTTTCTCTGAATGCTGAGGAGGATTTTTTTTTCTCTCAATGGAGTTTGCACAGTTGTCTGGCCGTGTGGATCAGCTTGCCACTGAAGTTCGGAGTATTGCTACCTATCTTGCAGGGTTGCCTGTTGTGGAACCTAGGATTCCCATGCCAGATTTGTTTTTAGGGGATCGAGCTAAATTTCTGAATTTCAAAAATAACTGTAAGTTGTTTTTTGCCTTGAAATCTAAGTCCTCAGGGAACGCAGCACAGCAGGTTCAAATTGTCATCTCTCTCCTGCGCGGCGATCCTCAGGATCCTGTTTTGAGTAATGTTGATGCATTTTTTCAGGCTCTGGGGTTATTGTACGATGAGCCTAATGTCACTGATCAAGCTGAAAAAGCTTTGTTGGCATTAAATCAGGGGCTTGAGGACGCTGAGTTATACTGTCAGAGATTCCGAAGGTGGGCAGTCCTGACCAAATGGAATGACGATTCTTTGGCAGCCCTTTTTCGGAAGGGTCTGTCAGAGAATGTAAAGGATGTTATGGTGGGATTCCCTGTCCCCTCTGGTCTCAATGATTCTATGTCATTAGCGATTCAAATTGACAGACGTTTGCGTGAGCGTAGAGGTATGCGTGGAATAGTGTTGCCTTGTGAACCAGCTTCTGAACCCATGCAGTGTATAGAGTGGCTTCTGGGGCACAGCGTCATGAGTTTCGAAAACGCAATGGGTTATGTTTCTACTGTGGTGATGCCTCTCATGCTATTTCAGTCTGCCCTAAGCGGGGAAGACGTTTTGCACACTCAGTTGTCTTGGGTAGTGTTCAGACTAAATTTTGTTGACTGTTACCCTGATTTGCTCCCTGTCTACATTTTCTGCTCAGGCTTTCGTTGATTCGGGAGCAGCTATTAACCTGATGAATTTTGATTTTGCTAAACGTTGTGGGTTTCCCTTGATACCCCTACGGAAGTCTATTCCTCTACTGAGGATCGATTCTACCCCTTTGGCTGAGAATAAACCTCAGTTCTCTACTCAGGTGATAATGAGGGTTGAACCTGATCATCAGGAGAGTTGCAAATTTTTGGTGCTGTATAATCTACATGACATTATCGTACTGGGTTTCCCTTGGTTACAGTCTCATAATCCTGTTTTGGATTGGAAATCTGTGTCTGTAACCAGTTGGGGCTGCCAATATGTTAATACCAACACTCCTGTTTTTTCTGCCTCCCCCCAGGCTCAGGATGTTCCTGACTTTTTGACAGATTTTTCTGATGTGTTTAGCGAAAGTAAATCTGCATCCTTGCCCCCCCATAGGAGCTATGACTGCGCTATTGAATTAGTGCCTGGTAGTAAATTCCCTAAAGGTCGCCTTTTTAACTTGTCTGTACCTGAACATGACGCTATGCGGTCTTATATCAAGGAGTCATTGGAGAAGAGTCATATCAGACCATCCTCTTCACCTTGGGTGCCGGTTTTTTTTTTGTGGCCAAAAAGGATGGTTCATTAAGGCCGTGTATTGATTATCGTCTCTTGAACAATATCACTGTGAAATATCAATATCCGTTACCCTTGATTTCTGACCTGTTTTCCAGGGTGAAAAGTGCTACTTGGTTTACCAAGCTTGACCTCAGGGGGGCATATAACCTTATTCGCATTAAGCACGGGGATGAATGGAAGACGGCATTTAATACCCCAGAGGGGCATTTTGAGTACCTAGTGATGCCCTTTGGGCTCACTAATGCTCCTTCTGTCTTCCAGTCCTTCATGAATAACATTTTCAGGGATTTTGTGGATAAATTTCTGATTGTTTATTTGGATGATATCTTGATTTTTTCCAATGACTGGGACTCTCATGTGAAACATGTTCAGACTGTGTTCCAGATTTTGAGAGAGAATGCTCTGTATGTGAAGGGATCAAAGTGTCTTTTTGGCGTACAGAGGATCTCATTTCTGGGATTCATTTTGTCCCTATCTGTTATTGAAATGGACCCGGTCAAGGTTCAGGCCATCTGTGATTGGGTCCAACCTACTTCATTAAAGGCTTTTCAAAGATTCTTGGGTTTTGCCAATTTTTATCGTAAATTTATTGGTAATTTCTCTATATTTTTAAACCATTGACTGATTTGACCAAAAAGGGTTCTGATGTGGTGAATTGGCCTCCTGAGGCAGTCTCTGCGTTTCAGGAACTTAAGCAGAGATTCACTTCTGCTCCTGTTCTATGGCAGCCTGATGTTTCTCTGCCATTTCAGGTGGAGGTTGATGCCTCTGAAATTGTGGCAGGTGCCTTTTTGTCCCAAAGATATCCAGAGATCTCTAAAAGTAACCCTTGTGCCTTTTTCTCTCGAAAATTTTCTCCAACTGAATGTAATTATGACGTGGGTAATCGGGAGTTATTGGCCATGAAGTGGGCTTTTGAAGAGTGGAGACATTGGCTGGAGGGAGCCAAACATCAGGTGGTGGTCCTCACGGACCATAAGAATCTGGTTTATCTGGAATCAGCCAAGCGACTTAATCCTAGACAGGCCAGGTGGGCCTTGTTTTTCACGCGTTTTAATTTTGTGGTTTCCTTTCTTCCTGGCACTAAGAATGTTAAGGCGGATGCCCTCTCGAGGAGTTTCCTTGCGGACTCTCCTGAGTTATCTGATCCTGCTGTTATTTTGAAAGAGGGTGTAGTTTTTTCTGCCATCTCGCCCAATTTGAGACTGGCTCTGGAAGGGTGTCAGGAGGATAAACCCGAGCGCTGCCCTATTGGGAAATTGTTTGTCTCAGACCGGTGGAAAAAGAGTGTGATGTCTGAGATTCATTGTTCCGCGTTGGCCGGTCATCCCGGAATTTTGGTACCAGAGACTTGGTTAGTCGGTCCTTTTGGTGGCCTACTTTGTCTCGTGACATCAGGGAATTTGTGCAGTCCTGCGGGACTTGCTCTCGCTCCAAGCCTTGCTCTCGCTCTAGTGGTTTGCTGATGCCATTGCCTGTGCCAAGAGACCATGGACCCATATCTCTATGGATTTCATTTCCGACCTCCCTGTTTCTCAGAGAATGACCGTTATCTGGGTGATTTGTGATAGGTTTTCCAAAATGATACATCTTGTGCCATTACCTAAGATGCCTTCCTCCTCTGAATTGGTGCCTTTGTTCCTTCAGCACGTGGTTCGGTTACATGGCATTCCTGAGAACATTGTGTCTGACAGAGGAGTCCAGTTTGTTTCCAGATTTTGGAGGACTTTTTGTTCTAAACTTGGTGTTCATTTGTCTTTCTCCTCGGCTTTTCATCCTCAGACCGATGGACAAACTGAGAGAACAAACCAGACATTGGAGACTTATCTGAGATGCTTTGTGTCTGCTGATCAGGATGACTGGGTCTCTTTTTTGCCTTTGGCTGAGTTTGCTCTTAATAATAGGGCTAACTCTGCCACTTTGATGTCTCCATTTTTCTGCAATTTTGGGTTTTCACCATCGATTTTCTTCAGGACAGACGGAGGCTTCTGTCTGTCCAGGTGTTGACTCTGTTGTGGAGCGTATGCAGCAGATTTGGGACCAGGTAGTGGAGAGGTTGTCCCTCTCTCAGGAGAGGGCCCAGTGGTTTGCCAACCGGCATAGGACTGATGGTCCTCGGTTTCAAGTGGGGGACTTGGTCTGGTTGTCCTCGAGAAATATCCATTTGAGAGTTGCATCTCCTAAGTTTAAGCCTAGGTTCATTGGACCTTATAAGATCATGGAGATTCTTAATCCTGTTTCCTTTCGTTTACTTCTTCCAGGGACATTTAAGATCCATAACGTGTTCCACAAGTCCTTATTGAAGAGGTTTGTCGAGCCAGTGGTTCCTATGGCTGTGCCTCCTGACCCTGTTTTGGTTGAGGGCAATCTGGAGTATGTGGTTGAGAAAATATTGAATTCTCGTTTTTCTAGACGGAAACTCCAGTATTTGGTTAAGTGGAGAGGTTATGGTCAGGAGGACAATTCTTGGGTGTTTACTTCGGACATCCATGCTAGGAGACTCATCCGTGCGTATCACAGAGCTCATCCTGACCGACCTGGTTGCTCATATGAGGGTTCGGTGACCCTCCTCAAGGGGGGGGTACTGTTGTGAATGTGCTAGAAATGAATTCTGAGCAGAAGCTCCCTCTGGCGGTTTCAAACAGTACTGAACTATCCAATGAAGATTGTGAAGATTGGCGATCAGGTGTTACTGACTGGTCTTATATAAGGGAGGTTCCCTCCCATCAGGGTTGCCGGTGATCAATTGTTCTGGTCTCATCTTTGATTCCTGTTCACTTTGTAGCTTGCTGTTTTGTGCCTGCAACTTCTGCTAACAGATAAGACATTTTCTTCTTTTAGTTTTTTGTGCTTTCTTTTTGCATTTTGTCCTGCACTTCTGTGGGGGTCTGCCGGGTCCCCTCCGGGTGCTTGTGCTCCTCTCAGTTTAGTTCAGCCACTGTTGTTTGTTCATTTGCCTTTTCCAGTTTTTTCAGTGGCTGCTGTTTAGTTTTGTTACACCAGAGAACTAATTTAGGTGGTAGAGGTCGTGTGATCTCAGGTGTTTTTGTAATTAGTAGTGTTGGTACTTTTCAGGGTTTTTTGGGATTGCAGTAAGTGTCCTTCCTATCCTTTTCTATTTAGGAAGTTTGGGCCCCAACGTTTGCTCATACTATTTTCTGTCTGTGTCTGTATTTCTTCTTGTCTAACCGCCATTACATGTTTGGGGGCTTTCTATGTTCTTTGGGATCTGCTCCGGGGCAGATAGTTTTCCTCTTTCTGTCTTTAGGTCTAGTTAGCTTCTCAGGCTGTGACGAGGCGTCTAGGACCAACGTAGGTACGCTTCACGCCTGCCTTTAGTTGTGGTGGTTAGTCAGGGTACTGCAATCCCATAGATTCCAACCTCTCTGGTGTATTTCCTTTTTTGCCTGCTCTCCTCAACTACCAAATCATAACATAGAAGCTTGGGCTGATAAATGGCAAATGAGCTTTAATGGGGATAAATGTAAGGTCATGCACTTGGGTAGAACAAACAAGATGTATAATTATGTGCTTAATTGTAAAACACTGGCCAAAACTGTCACTGAAAAAGACCTGGTTGTATGGGTGGACGACAAACTCACATTTAGTGGCCAATGTCAGGCAGCTGCTGCCAAGGCAAATAAAATAATGGGATGAATTAAAAGAGGCATAGATGCTCATGAGGAGAACATCATTTTACCTCTATACAAGTCACTGGTGCGACCACACTTAGAATACTGTGTGCAGTTCTGGTCTCTAAGTCTCCGGTATATAAGAAAGACATAGCTGAACTGGAGCGGGTGCAGAGAAGAGCGACCAAGGTTATTAGAGAACTGGGGGGTCTGCAATACCAAGACAGGTTATTACACTTGGGGTTATTTAGTTTGGAAAAACGAAGGCTTAGGGGTGATCTTATTACAATGTATAAATATATGAGGGGACAGTACAAAGACCTTTCTAATGATCTTTTTACTCTTAAACCTGTGACGGGGAAAAGGGGGCATCCTCTACGTCTGGAGGAAAGTAGGTTTAGCCATAATCACAGACGCAGATTCTTTACTGTAAGAGCAGTGAGACTATGGAACTCTCTGCCGTCTAATGTTGTAATGAGTGATTCCTTACTAAAATTTAAGAAAGGACTGGATGCCTTTCTTGAAAAGTATAATATTACAGGCTATATTCACTAGTTTCCTAGATACTGCGTTGATCCAGGGAGCTAGTCTGATTGCTGTATGTGGAGTCGGGAAGGAATTTTTTTCCCCAATGTGAAGCTTACTGTTTGCCACTTGGTTTTTTTTTGCCTTCCTCTGGATCAACATGTTAGGGCAGGTAAGGATAGGATATGGGTTGAACTAGATGGACTTAAAGTCTTCCTTCAACCTTAATAACTATGTTACTATGTTAGTTAGCCCTAAAATAAAAAAAAACAGGTCACACATTTGTCGTAGTGGTATCTGCGTGGCAGCTCATATCTGTGTGTGCTCAAAAATTGGCCAGTTCACTGCGGTTTTCTTTTTTGTTTCCTGGGTGAAACTGTACGTATAATACAGTACTATTGACCAAAAAAACAAAAAAAACATTTGTCGTAGTGGTATCTCCGTGCCAGCTCATATCTGTGCGTGCTCAATGTTTGGCCAGTTTACGGCGCTTTTCTTTTTTTGTCCTGGCTGTCACTGTACTTAAATACAGCATTATTTAGAAAAAAAAAAAATACAGCCCACAGATTTGTCGTAGTGGTATCTCCGTGGTAGCTCATAACTGTGCATGCTCAAAGTTTGGCTAGTTTACGGCGGTTTTCTTTTTTTTGCCCGGGGTGAAACTGTACTTATATACAGCACTATGTAGCCAAAAAAACCCCAAAAAACGTGAAAAAACATTTGTCGTAGTGGTATCTCCGTGCCAGCACATATCTGTGCGTGCTCAAAGTTTGGCCAGTTTAGGCCAGGTTTGCTTTTTTTGTCCTGTGTGTCACAGTACTCATATACAGCATCAGTTAGTACAAAAATAAAAAAAAACCAGGGCACACATTTGTCGTAGTGGTATCTCCGTGCCAGCTCATATCTGTGCGTGCTCAAAGCTTGGCCAGTTTATCCCAAAACATTGTATTTTTTTGCAGTCTGTTAACGTAATTATTAAATCTGATAAGGCCAAAAACATTTCTACCTAAAGTCCAGATAGGTAGAAGTGTGGTTTTCAAGCACACGTATCATATACAAGTTGACTCCCAAATCACCCTTTTGTAGTGAACATGTATAATATTCTATTCCATTTACAATGGGCAAGGCGCGTGGCAAGGGACAGGGAAGTGGACGTGATGGTGATGGTTCAGGCTGCGCCCGTTGTCAAGCTGAAATTGGCCCACCGAAAACACCCACATCTTCTTGCTGGACCTTAGTGTCCAACGTCCTAGGAGACCGCGGCAAGACTGCACTATTGAAGCTTGAGAAGTGTGAAAAGGTTGTTGGTTGGATAGCGGATAATACTTCCAGTTACTTATCCACCACTACCAGCACACTGTCTTCAACACGGTCAAGTCACAGTAACTGTGAATCTGGACCGCATATTCCTTACCTTGGTCCTCCTTTCTCCCACCATGCTGAGTGACCTGACACAACTGATCCCACACTCGGACACTCTGAAGAGCTGCTCAGTTTTCCATTTGGAGATTCATGCTTCTCGCCCGCTCCACTAGATGCAGGGAAAGTTGATATTCCATGTAGCGATGCACAAATCTTTGAGCAGTCACGGTCACAAGAGGTGGACAATGATGAGACATAATTGCCAGAAAGTCAGGAGGAGGACCAGGGTGGGGAAGTAGAAGTGAGGTGGTGGATGATGTAGTAGCAGACCCAACCTGTCAGGAGGAAATGCAGAGCGAGGACAGCAGCACAAAGGGGGAGGTAGGAGTCGCACCATTTCAGGCAGGAAGAAGCAGTTTGGTGGCTGCAGACTGAAGCGTGCAACCGTTCCCCATAAAACCAACCTGACAGAAGTTGCCAGTCAAACTGTTAGGTCTTCCCGAGTCATGATTATTTGTTAAAGACTCTGCCGATAACCCCAAACAGGCCATTTGCAATACCTGTCATGCCAGCATCAGCAGGGGTAGCAAAACTACCAGCCTTACCCACCACCACCAGCTGATCAGGCACATGGCAACAAAGCACCCGTCTTTGTGGGCCCAACCCCCGGCTCCGGATAGTGTCTGCGGGTGACACCACTGCTTCTTCCACTGTTGTATGTGCAAGCCAATCCCTGTCCACTGTGCATGCGAAGATCCCTCCTGCCCGCACCTGCCATTGCCCACGTCAAATAGCACCATCATCAATTATGTCCACGCCTTGTCCCAGCACAGCCTTCATGTTGTCCATACCATAGTCATTGGAACGTAAGTGGAAATACGCAGCCAAGCCCTATGGATCAAGGAACCATACAGGGTGATTACGACAGCCCAGCCTCGTGTCATCCCAACGTGGATTGGTTGACAATGAGGAAGGGGAGGAGGAGGAAGAAACAGGACCTACTTTCTACTTTCATAGATGGGACTACATCCACAACTGTTAACGTCTGTTCAGTGTGGATGGCCTGAGGACAGGGAAGAAGAGGAAGAGGAGGACACCTTGGTCAGTCGTCCTGTTGGTGAGGGACACGGAAGTCTTGCCTGTTACCAATCTGGCACGCATGGCTGACTTTATGTTGCGTTGCCTTTCCCACGACCCTCATATTGTCAAAATATTGGGTACCACTCATTACTGGCTAGTGACACTTTTAGACCCACGATATAAGGATAACTTTCAATCTCTTGTTCAAGAGGTAGACAGTGTACCAAAATGGTGCAGTACCATAGAGCCATTGTTGTAGAATTTTTAAAAAAATTTCCATCTCAAAACCTGGCGGCAGAGATAATAGTTTTTTGGCCAACCAAGCAGGACAGGCGAGACAGACACAAGTCCATCCAGCAGAGGCAGGGGAACACTGGTAAATTTCTGGGACAGTTTTCTAAGATCCTCCCATAGCCATGCACTGAGGCGCAGGGTAATCTCACAAGGAATGCAATGTTTTCTAAGATGCTGAGGGAGTACCTTGCTGATCGTACAACGTCCTCTGTGATTCCACTGTGCCTTTTAATTATTGGGTATCCAAGCTGGAAACGTGGAATGAGCTGGCTCTCTAAGCCTTGAAGGTCCTGGCCTGCCCTGCCGCTAGTGTTTTATCCTAGCTGTTTTTAGTGCTGCTGGTCACATTAACACAGATAAGTGCATTTGCCTTTCTACGGAAAATGCAGACAGGCTGACTCTTATAAAAATGACAAGGGATGGATTGGGCCTGACTTCTCAACACCACCAAATGATGACAGCGAAGTAAATACTCCAATGTAGAGATTTTTTTGGGAGGTGTATTCCCATGCACCTCTTCCAACCAAACATGCATATACTTCCTTCCTGTTTTAGCTATTTGGTGTCCTCCTCCTCCTTCCCCCCCATCCCACCCTCCACCACCTTAAACACCAGGGGTGAACGTATTTTAGTCATACTTTTGGGCACTCTATGTTTTGGAAGGGGTTATGATAGCAAAGCAAGATAATTTTTGGTCCCTACAATATTTTTTCTGAGGTTTTTGTTAAGGGTTTTATGAAGCCCATCACCAAAATACAAAAAACATGTACCACCCAAGGGGAAATGTTTGCCAGACCTACACAAAGGTATGGGTATCCAATTAGGAACCCCTCCCTTTTTTAAAGGGATTATTTTGGTAAGAGGCCTTCTCCCCGTTTTCTTTTCCCAAAGGGGACTGGAGTTATTGGGGAGCATATGACTTGGTAGCAGGGCAGGCCTTGCAGTCAATGCATAAGAAAAGGGAACGGAGTACAAATGAATAATTAAAGGATTTTTTTCCCCGCCCCCCGATGAGGTTTTAAATCTTATTTGGGGGGCATAGACTTGGGAGCAGAGCAGGGCCCTTCTTAATGCAAAAAAAGGGAATGGGACAAAAGAAAATTGAAGTGGGTTTTTGTGCCCATCATATGTGGGTTAAAGGTTTTTGGGTCATAACTTTGGGACGGGGGAGCCTTGCATCAATACATAAGAAAAGGGGAAAGGGAGTACAAATTTAAAGTAAAATGGTTTTCCTGTGCCCATCCATATGGGGTTTAAAGGTTTTTTTGGGGGCTTTTATTGGTAGCGGGGGGGCCTTGCACTCGCCCACCCTACAATTTGGTAAAAACTTTTTCCATCGGTTTTTTTATTTTTGCAAAAAATTCTCAAAAATTTAATCCAATTACCCATTCAAAATTGTTGGGAAACCCCTCTTTAATGAAAACCAACCCCAATGGCACGGGGGTAACTTAATTTTAAAAAAAAAAAAAAAACAAAAATCATAAAAAAAAACAAAAAAAGTCAACATTCTTTTTCAACCTGCTTCCAAATTTTAAAAGAAATAAACAAATGGCCGGACAAAATGATGGGCCTTAACTAATATTTTGTTCACAAATTTTGAAAAAAACGAGCAAACAATAACCCTTTAAAGTCAATGAGATTTTTTGCACCTCCGACAGGGTTTTTTTCCCCCTCCTCAAGAAAACTGCCCCATTTCTCGTGTTTTAAGGGGTTGCCTTTTCCACACTCAGTTTCGTTTTTTTTAAAAATTCTAATGGGTTTTTAAGCAGGGCCTAGAAAACCATTCAGAATTCCAATGCTGTCCTCTTCCCCTTTTGGGGGTTTTTTTTTAGCTGGGTTTTTTGGGTCTTACCTGCTTCAAGACCCCTACGAGGGCCAATTTTCTGACACGGCATAATTTTTTCAAAAACCCCTTGAATCGGTTTCATTGTAACCGCACAATTCTAACACCCGTCCCAGATCAGCAAAGCGCCCCAAACATAACGCCCCCCTCCATTTTCACGGGGGACAGGTTTTTCTTTTTTGTTTGAAATTTTTTTTCCATCTGTGAAATAAACTATGTCCTTAAAAAATTTCCATTTTTTGTCCTCCTCCATGGAAAAATTCCCCCCAGAACTTTCGTTGTCAACAGTTTTTTGGAATTTTCCGTCTGGTTTTTTAATGTTTTTTCAATAAGGTGCTTCCCCTTGGTCGTTTCCTAAGCCACTTTGGCTCAACAAAGGATGGTGCGATCTGACTTGATGTTCCTTGAGCTTGAATTCCCCCTTTAATCTGTAAACTTTTTCGGGTTTTTTTTTGTTCCTTTTCGTTTATCAGTCTCTTTGATTTTTCACAAAATTTCCCCCCTCAGCCACGCCCGGGGTGTTGGCACAGCCCTGGGGTTTTAAATTTTTTGAATAATAGTTAACTGTATCAAGGGGAAAAAAAGCTGCTTGGGGGATGGGCAATTTTTCCCCTTTAAATGTTTGTCTTTTCTTTTCTTTCTAACTCATGAGACAACTCTTTCCTCGCTTCCCCCGGTCCATTTGAGTGTGTACACCCATGTCCCAAAAACCAGTGATATCTGTACCCTCCATACGGCCCACCCTGATTCCAAGTTGTAGATGTAGGGGGTTTATATTTCACAGTTATACCCTTTGGATAACAATTACAAAGGGAAAAATAAATTTTTCTTTTTATTAATCAAATATTTGTACGTACACTTAAATTGTTTTTTTATTATGCCATTGGTATTCTACACAAAGAGTTTCCATATTACATTTATATAAAGTATTTTGGCTCTTGAATTTTAAAAAATGGTAAGTTATTTCAAAATGGCCATAGATGGGGGTTTTTTTTGGGCCACATTTTTTAGGTAGGTTCATGTAAGTAAGGTTAAAAAGGGGGGGGCTGCTGTGTCAAAGCCATGTAATCAAAAATTTTGGCAGAAGGGGGGAGGATCCCAAACCGCCACAAGGAAAAGGCCCCGGGGCCCCCAGCAGCCACACAACGGGGGGGGTAAAGCCCCCATCCCCTCAAACATACAGCACGGGAAAAAAGGGGGGGAAAAGTGGTTCCCTATGTGGGAAAAAAAAGGCAGATACCCTTGGCCCCCGGGGGGGGGGGGAAACGGGGCCCGGGGACCCCAGATTCGGGAGTTTGGGAAGGCAAGTGGCAGGACAGGAAAAGTAAGAGGGAAAGGCCTCTCCCATGGTTTTGACTCCAGGAAAAAAAAAATTTTTTGGGGGAAAAACCGGGGAACTTTTTTTCCAACGGAGCTGTGCAAGGGTCTGAGGGGAAACCCGGGGGTCCACTTGGGAGGCTGTGCAACTGTACGTACCGCGGGAAGAAAAAAAA